>PNEQ01060929.1:0-31661 GCA_003012365.1 Medauroidea extradentata | reverse complement strand
GGCGCCCGCCTGCCTGCCTTGTAGCCAGCGTTGCAGCGTGCTAGCAGAACGCTATTATCTAAGAAACTACTAAACGTGATTCTAATGTGTGCATTTACGAAAAGAACAAACACTTCAAACGACCTCGGAATAGTAGTTTCGAAACATCACGTTAGTTAGAAAGACCATTTCAGACCCCCTAAAAATGACTAAAAACTACTTTTTTAATATATTATATCCAAACAACTACTGAAGGGATTCGTGTGAAACTACAAAAGAGAGGTGTATTGGACTTTACTTAAAACTTTCCACCAATAAAAAGATGGGGTCGCCACTGAAAGTGTCAGTCAGGCGAGTGTCCTACGATACCACTGCACGCCGTTTCAGTGTATTGCGTTAGAGGCGATACCGCACCACAGGAGCCGGTCAACATCGCCCTTGGCGCTGTGCCTCGCTCACACAAACACACGGCCACCAGGCGGGCGCCTTAAGGGGGAGTGTTAGACAATTTTATCGTATTTTCAGTATTTTGAGCCAAAACATTTATTCAAATTGTATTATCAAAATTTTCTCTTCGACAAAGCATAGAATATAATCTTGGTACACTGCTTGACATAAATAATAACGGAATAGTTCATTAATTTGTCATGCGGAAGCATTGCAAGATAATTCTTGTGTGTTATCCTATAATTCTCTTGCAATGATTCTACAAGACAAATTAATAACACATTCCAATATTAATTATGGCAAGCAGTTTACCACGAATATATCCTATGCTTTGTCGAAGAGAAAATTTTGATAATACAATTTGAATAAATGTTATGGCTCAAAATCTTAAAGTACAATAACATTGTCTAACACTCCGGCTTAACGATAAACTTCCCCCTACACATTAGGAAATAATTCCATAAAGGCGAATGCCATTTGTAGGGAAAATTATGTTAAATTTATCCGTTATGGTGCAGATTGATTTTAAAAAACTTCTTACACTACTACAAGAAATCAAAACAGTTTTATACAGTAAGCCAAATGCGTACAACTTAAAACTAAAATTTTAATACAGTAAAACATTGTAACTTGATGGAATACGGGGCGAGGTGTAAGAGTAAGCTCCTAATCAGAAATTTTCATGTTCATAGCGTAAGATAGCCAGCGTTTTTTGCTATCGTTGACAAATTTTCCTGTGGAGTATTTTTATGATGCATTGATCAGTTTTCATATGTCATTTGATACGAAAATAGGAATACATCTTGTTCAACACTTTAGCTTGGGCTCTGTTTATAACTGTTTCTCACCCCACTACGTTTCGGAGGTTTGTTGTAGGTATATACTGTAAAATAAAATATTCGCCCACACATACGGAAAGGGTTTTCATTGCGTACAGTGACACAGTAATATAAATTTTAACTCATTTTTCGAAAGTAATAAAAACGTATGAGATCACTTTCCTGTGTGTTATATGAGTGTGTGTATGTGTATTGCTAATCGCCCTCCTTATCACACCGCCACCACCACAAATAATAATTTATAAAATATGTTTAACTCACTCCTAAATTATTTTTAACTGGATGTTCATATATGATTCTAGCAATCACATCACTTGTTTATGTTCCTCAACCATGCAAATTGTTAATTTTTAAAAGGGAGCTTTTATTTTTGTATCTTCTATGTGTATGTCCAAGAGTATTTTTTTGCCAATTGAAGGCTTGTGTAATATTTTTAATGTCATACTCTAAATATTAAATTTTGAAGAGTAACTTAACTATAAAATAAATATTGTGTATAAATATATGTATGTACACACACACACACACACACACACACACTCACATGAGAACAATGACTCATTGACTGACGCATCAGATTACAGACGAGACCACTGGAATTATAAATTTGTAGTTTTTTAAGAGTAGATTGCCCTCAAAAAGACGGCAAACTTTAAGAAGGCTTTAATAGAAATACGGCTGATATTTAACAATTTCAAAAAATACAAAAAAATTTTACTGTTTGTTTTTATATACGAGACCACGTAGCCTACAACATCGTTATTCAGTGTAAATGTTTTCAGTTCTGTAAGTCAATTGGTTTTCCTTTAATGCATGAAACCGTTTTATGCAAATTTTGACTTTGACGCGCCATTATAAGAATACTATGAAAGTTAAAGTATGTTCATTATAGTAAAAATGTTCAAAATTTATTTCTACAAAACAAACCTTACCTCGTACAAATATTAAAAAATTGAAACAAAACAAATTTTCGGTCAAACGCCTCCTTAATTGAACGAAATGACTTAAAATATATTTTTGCAGAATACAAAATAAATCGTGTAAATATCTCTTACTGATTTTTTAAGGTAAATAAACCGTTCATAGCGTACGAAAGAAAATCAAGCATGATCAGACCAGCGAGAAGTAATTAAGGTCCCAATAAAATCAGAGACTAGATACCGCATTTTAGGTACGGTAACAGGCAGGCGATAAGAGAAACACTGGCTCGTGAGTCAACAACGGTATCGCCTTAATGAGCGCGGTGCTAAAACGGCGTGCAGTGTTCGAACGTTGGCTTTCTTCTATTGGACTTTAAGCGGAAACCAATTACGGAAAGTGCGTAGTAATGTCTAGCACGTGTTCCTCTATACCTGTTTTACTGTTCCGATTGGTATTTTATCCGTGACAGCAGTCTGAAAAAGCTGTTTTTTTTTTAATGTGTTTTCGTTTCGTAAATAACGATGTCGAACAAAGATTCAGTAGTACTTCCTAAAAATACTTTCTCCTAGCATGTTGCAACAGTGTTCATCCACCTGCTCTATACAGGGTTCTTAATACGTAGTAAGCATTTGTAATCCTATCTGTGTGTAGTGTTGCATAATCTCTACGTGACCTGGGGATGAATATTTCATATATTTTTCATTCATACCGTGGCATTGCGTATAGAAAATGACGAGGACATAATGTAGCGCAGTAGTTTGGAACTCCGGTAATTGGGTCGAGAGGTTCTAAGTTCGAATTCAATGTAAGGCTGTGCAAATGAGCCATTCTGGTACACAAGAACTACAAAACTTACGAAGTTAGTGACGTTTTGACAGTTGACGTGATGGAAATTGAGGAAGTACTAATTTGTAAAAAAATATATATATGACGCGGTATATTACCCTATGAAGTTCCTCAACAACAGATCAACTGGCATACCAATTCACCTAGAACCACCTCAAGGTTGGTAGACTAGAAACATTAATGTGAAACCTTAACCCCTTAAAACTCAACAGTGGCACTTAACAGATGTCCACAATGTATTGTTAACCCCCCTCCTCCCCCCACTAGTAATAAATCTAAGTAATGTGTGTACGGCGCGTTAAGTGTATTTATGGAATTTATGTCATGTACAGTGTTATTTTGCAGATAAGGAACGGAAACTATGTATGATACCGGCGACTACGGCTTTAAGCAGAGGATGGTGGTGTTTGTGGACACGAGCGACCTCAGACTGTGAAGATATTGCATGAGGAGCGCGCCGATTTCCAAAAACGATTCCACAAAGAGGCGCACCAAAACCGTCTCATCTGTGTTGGGAACTCTAACTCTTCGAAACAGGCACCATGGCATATAAACCACAAACGGGAAGACCATCAACCAAAGTGGAACATTATCAGGCGGTCGAGGAATATGTAATAAGATCACTAAAGAAATCACACTCCGCAAACGATCAGCAGAGCTTGGAATACTACGAACAACACTGCTCAAACACATTAACAGCGGCCTTCATATGCACGCATATCATCCGATACTCATTCAGGATTTTTCCAATGATTAACCCGCAGACGGGATGCATGTGCGTTGATACTTCAGACTTCCGACGTAATCCCAAAACGTGGAACAGTCATCTGCAGAGATGAGTGAACCATCCATCGCTGTTGTCGATCCTGGATCGTTGTGTTCTGTTCCAAGGAAAATTAATATTATGTCGAGGAATTGGAACATAATTATGATACAGGCTGCAATGAATAGTCGACTTCTGATTGGACCATATTTCTTTGACGGGACAGTAAAGCACACATCCTATCTGGACACGCTGAGAACCTGATTTGTGCCACAACTGGAAGAATCTTGTAGTGTGACAGATGTGGGGTTCTAACAGGATGGGGTGCCAGTCCATTATGCCAGAGACTACATTTCTGATGTCCTTCAGGATCGTTGGACCGGCCGAGGTTCAGCAGTGCTGGCTGTTCCACTTGAATAGCCACCTTGAAACCCAGATATTTCAACGTGCCATAATTGACTTTTAGGTTTATAAACGAGTACATTGCACAGTAGGGCTACGAAACCATGGATGACTTGTGGCGCGGTCTACCGCAAGTTTAATCATCATTATTTTATTTTGTAATTGTTCCAGATATTCTTTTTATTGTTTTAGACACAAAATGTGACTAAATTTGACTCTTATGAAATTTTTTTATCTCTCATAGTTTTCGCGTAATTGCTTGTTAAAGTCATATTTTTCATGTTTCCGTTTTAATGACTACACTAAAACCAACTAATATACCAAACTCAAAAAAATCACAGCGGATAAACACATTACAGGCTACACTGACATGTTCATAAAATTAAATAACAAAAAATATTTGTATTTTTAAAATAAATATTGAACTTTTTTAATTTTTACTTTCAGTTTCAGCATTTTTTTTTAATTCAAATAATTTTTATTCTTTAATTTTATGAGCATGACATTGTATCCTGTAATGTCTTTATCCACTGTGATTTATTTGAGTTTGGTATACCAGTTGGTTTTAGTGTAGTCGTTAAAACGGAAACATGCAAAATATGACTTTAACAAGCCATTACGCGAAAACTATGAGAGATAAAAAAATTTCAGAAGAGCCAAATGTATTCACACTTTGTGTCTAAAATAAGAAAAAAAATATCTGGAACAAATAAAAAATTTAAAAATGGTGATGAAAATTGCGGTAGACCGCGCCCTTAAACAAAGATACTGATATTTTCTCGTATCCCCCACAAATACTTGAGAAGATGTCCCACTGAACATGGTGAAAAATTATTCTTTGTCAAGAGGATGATGCAGCCCAAATGGATCTACTTGTTTAAATTACATTTCAAAACAAGATACATACATGTATTACTACTAGGGTGTAACAATACATTGGTATAAGTGTAAATGTGTACAATTAAAGGTTTTGCAAACAAATGAGTAATTGAGGCGACTGTTAAACTATTTTAAGTTAATTTCAAATGTTTAAATTACATTTGACCAATTTCAATCGAACTTTTACCCCGCTAACCAAATTATAAAATACTACTGTGGCATTAAACGTAAGAATTTAGTTTTATGAATTGTCTCGTAATTTCTGGACTCATTCCTACACAATTTGGCTCGTAAATGTGACGATAAAAGAAAATATTGCAACATGTCTCACGATATTAAGGCAATGTTTTTTTTTTTTCAAATTGACGGCCCTATGGGTATTTTCTGTCAGATAACGGTATATTTTAAGTAAATTCAAGCACACGCTTAATGCAAATAAGTATCAAATATATGTAAAATTTACTCATATTCGCTGGCAGCCAGAACCTGGAAAATAAAGCTTTTACATCAAATTTTTAAAAAATTGAACTGATTCGGAAAGTATTTTGCACGTTAATTTAAATATTACGAGAATGCCAACTTTTTTTTCTAAATTACTAAAATATTATTTTCATAATGGCAAACGTTATATACCTATATAATTAGTTATCTCTGAAATTGCTGATATTATGCTTCTCAGTTATGTTCTTCACTGCACTATTGTGACCGGTTTGAAGTTTTTAATGTTTAATGTCAGTTGTATTTACATCAATTTTGATTCAACGCACAGTTATTTCATACATCATCGTCGTTTTAATTATAGAACATAAATTCTTAAGTCAAACGTCTCAAAAGAACACGTGTTATAAACAGAAATGCAAATAAAAACACTTAGTTGTTAAGTACGCGGAATGTACAAGAGTATGAAAACTGTTAATGTCCTTAGACCGAACACTTGGGACGGCGTTGAACTCTTAACTACACGGAAGCAGAAAACTATGAAAACTGCTAGGGAAATGGGCCCCATGTAGGACCGACTTATCGACGCTCTCGGAGGTCTAATTTTAGAATGCCGCGATCCTGCAACAGCGTATTTGTCCACCCCGACTCCCTGTGGCTCGTTTAATCTGGCCCATCATGACGTGCAATGTTGGAGGGAGTCGTCCGCTGTAACAAGAGGCTATATGTGGTGGGCGTACTTAGGAACAGGCCATGAACAACCTCTACATGGAGAAGGGTAGGGAAATGTGGAAGAGTTGCTTGCTACGACATTCCCCTTGTTCTAGTTCCGAACCGTACCTCGACAATAGGCAACCCCGTGCTTTGCTGCTCCTGACCTGCACTTTTCTACTTGTTTTTACTGCACTTTACTACTTTTTTCCTAGTTTACATTTACTCCAGCGGAAGCCAGACAAAACGTAGAGGGACGTACGTTCGGAATGATATGTCTTTACGGACAAGGACACTGCATTTGAACTTAACTCGAATAGGAAACGTATTTTAGAAACTTGTCTATGTCTGAAAGTCGTACAATTAAAAGGAAATAGTAAGAAAGGTAATG
The DNA here is from genome assembly GCA_003012365.1 of Medauroidea extradentata. Classification (NCBI taxonomy): domain Eukaryota; kingdom Metazoa; phylum Arthropoda; class Insecta; order Phasmatodea; family Phasmatidae; genus Medauroidea; species Medauroidea extradentata. The sequence goes on along the minus strand of PNEQ01060929.1, from coordinate 25,045 downwards.
TATATTAACACCTTGTAAATCAAAAATTGTTTAGAATGAAGGCATGTCAACTGGATATAATAATAAAATAAACTATATATATATATATATATATATATATATATATATATATACACACACACACACACATTATGTCCATGATGTCCAGAAACAAACGCGTAATAAGCACAGCACGCTAATCCTAGGCTAATTTGAGACAGAAATGTCAGTGGGAAAATGTTGTATGTCGGCATTTTATATGCACAATGTGGCAACATAGTACTGTACTTAGCCCCCTCTGGCGCTCCACAGGTATCTTATTTATTTTCTGATCTGCATATTATGGATCCAGGTTAAATTCTGAGCATTCCAAACAAGATTCTGTGTTTAATTAACGTAACATACATGAAATAATACCTGGAAATGGAGGGCAAGAGGGGACTATTCCGTGCAGTATTGCCACATTGCGCATGTAAAGTGTCGTAGTACAACATTGCGCCACTTACATTTTCGTCTCGAATTTATCCCATGATTCGTGCTGTGTGCTTATTATGCGTTTGTTTCTGGACATCCTATGCGTGTGTATATATATATATATATATATCCAAACGTATATACATATTATTTATATGTTCACACAAACATACATGAATTTCGGAAGTTTGATCATTTTAGTTGTGAATATTGTTGATCATAAAACTTTATTCCTATTGCATTGTTTATTAATTTTTAAGTTTTAAAAATGATAATTACATTAATTGTATACAGAAATATTAATAAATTTTGAATGACAACAAATACTGTTATACGCTTTAAAACGTATAATAAAGAATTGTATTTTATTTGTACAATAATTGTAGAAGTATTAAAGTTAAAAAAGCTACAAAATAAAGCTCAAATTAAAAATTTTAAAGAAACAGACACAAAACATTCTCTAGTAAAACGTTATAGTGTCAAATTATTGTTGGTCCGTAAATGCGTCGTGGGACCACTAAGAGATCAAAATCGGTAGCCTATTTAATATAAGCGAAATTAAAACACAATATGACAAAACAACAAGACCAAATACAAGAATCGTATAAATCTTAAAATTGAATTTAGGCCTATATGTACTTTTTAAGTTGGGCTTATATTTCATAATTGTCACATATGAACACCCAATGTTAGTTTTGTTGCAGTTGCTTATTTGGTTTCAAGTTTGCTATTTTAAACTTCCTATTTTGTTTACTTAGCGGTCTCCCGAATTTGAAATTTTTAAAATAATTTTTATTTTCTTCTAGGGGAATTGTTTTATGTTTTGGATTTATTTAAGTTACGTTGTATTTCGTATTATTGATACCATATACTTGGAACAAACATTTATACAAAAATAAATAAAATGTGTCTATGTTTTTGGACCGTTTCATAAAGGGAAAAATGAGTGCAGGTGGTGCAAGTGGCGGCAGACTGTCACGTAGACTATTAAAAGAAAGTTATGACATTAGAATGTGATATTATTATTGAGTTTTAGCATGAGGTACACACATTTATATGTTTTAACATAGTGTTATACTTAACAAGAACTTTATTTGAAGGCCGTGTCGTATGGCAGTTATGGTAATAGCGTGTTATAACACCAATGTAAACGGATGTTATGTGAAAGTTGTCACAGGAGAAAATAAACTCACTGCGGTTGTGTAGTACTATAAAATTTTGAGAAAATAAAGCGAATTTTCGGAATAATTTATAATTTCCAGGCAGGCTGTTGTAGTGACCCACATATGACATGTTATTTAGTTCATAATAATCAAGTACATTACATGTAAGAACAACGGCACGAATAAAGCAAAGTTCGCCGTGTAGGTTGGGTACCTCCCTCGACCTATCACAAACAAATTATACGTGAAAGACTCGAAGAAGTAAGTGTGTCGTCTGCGAGACTGCGTATCAACTAATCGATCATCATATTAAATTTCTAGTTATTTCAAAGCTGACCTTCGTCATAATATTCTTTTTACGGTTCTCAAATATTTTTTAACCAAGCAATTGCCATTTCGTAAATTTTCGCGGAATTAAAGTGCTATTGAGAAATGTTACGTCATGGTTACTGAAATTACGTCAAAGGTACTTATCCACAAACCAGATATGCGCTTGAAACCGATGCAAGGATTTAAGATTTATTCTGGCAAAAAGTTATGAGTAAAGGGAATGATTTTCACAAACTCAGTCTGTAAAATATTAATTACCTTATTACATACCCTCAACGATCATTTATAAGCAGGTTTTTTTAAAATCCAACAGTGCACAGTAAAAATTTTGAAACCTAAGTTAATCACAAGAGGTTACAAAATACTCACAGGAATGCTTCAATAAATATGCCATCGAATGAAGGATTTTAGAAGGCAAAGACGAAAAACGATGTATTTTCTCTAAACAAGTATTTTAATTTTTACTGGTAAAATATTTCTGCTAATATATGAGCCTTGAATAAATACACATACTTAGCCTAGTGAGACAGATAGCCCACTCAGTATGTTAAAGTCTTATTAGCCTACAATACCGAAGTAAAAAGTTGACTTATGTGATCACTTTCCTGCCTGTGTGTGTTTGTTTAGGCGCGTGTACGAGTCTGTGTGTGTGTGTGGTGTGACCAAAAATGTTTAATTATGTGAACTACCAAACTTGGTACAAAAACAGCAAGTACTCAGTAACCTGATTTGACTATTTTGTGTATATCTTTATGTCGTATTAATATTTTCAAAATAGCGGCCATTCTAATATTTTTTATATTACAAGATATCTCGAAGAACCATTTTTCAAAAATTCCTTTAAACACAATACATACCATAGTTATTAGTAAGTTGACATTACTTCCGTGTATTTTGTTCACGCTGTGTTCCTATTAAAATGGCAAAAAATGGTCCATTTTTGGCATAGGAGATACCTGGAAAAAAAAAATCACCAAATAATAAAACTAGGTACACATCTAGTAATTAATAAGGTGATTTAATATTCTTTTTGTTCATGTGCTATTCGTATTTTTAAAACATACATTGATCGCACTAGTTATATAAGGAACAATATAGTGCTAAGGAAGTTGACTTGACGGTGATGTATTAAGTTCATGACGTGTTCGTGCTATCAAAATGGTGGTCACATGAGAGATACAGTATGAATAATCATATTCAGAATTTCATCAAACTCGGCACACGTTTAGTACTGCGTAAGGTAAATTGACTTTAATGTAGTTTCTTATGCCGTGTTCCATTTTAAATTTTTTGATTCGATGAGATATTTAAATAACAAACCATTAATCGAAATTTCATCAAACTCGGTACACATGTTGAAGGCCTACCTAGTACAGAGACTTTTATATAGTTAAGTTTTAAGTATTTAGTTCGTACCGAAAAGCTGCGGCAACGTTTCCAATGAACGTCATTCAGAACCTACATAATTTTATCCTTTACCATCGTATCACAGCAACACCACATGCGTCATAAATATGAAACCTCTGGGACTCGTAAAATGATACATACCCTTGCTTTTTACATTTAATGTGCCCGTACTCTGGCTGGAAATTACAGCAACAGCAATCAAGCCCTAAACTCCCATCCGCGCCAGCAAAAAACACCTGCAATAGTCCCGTCCGAAAAGCCATTCCGCTGTCACTGGTAATGTGCGGTGTGCTCTCGTGTTAACCAGATTCCAGGCGTGGGCGTCCCTTCTCGACATAGTGATTGAGGGTAGGTCTTCAGCAGGTATGTGTGGCTGCTCTGTAGTGGTGAGGCGTGGACGTATTCCAAGAAGCGGTGGTAACTGTGACTACACACAACTCTGTGGAACCATTAAACTTGTAGGTACAGGTAAGGTTAGTTCTACTGCAAGATGGGAAGTTCAATGTTCAAAGTTTGGTCGAGGAATTTTCTGCCGCTTGAGCGCTAGCATCGATAAGAAGTGTAAACTGACCTACTCAGAGTTTCCGAGAATTTTACGTTATTTGAAGTTGATAGATTGAAACCCAAAATTCGTTTGTTTTTCACTTTAAAATAAACTTAAAAATAACTTCTCTCTTTGCCAAACTTAGTTGAATGTAATTTTACTGCGGTCTCGTACTTGATTGTACCTGTTAGCGATTGCAGTGAAACAAGCAGCAGAAGTTTTTCCTTTGTCAAACTCTCTTATAAGAAAATACAATTTCTTTCTAACCTGTAACAGAACCAACAGGTAAGGGAGGAACGTAGGTTCAGTAAGCGAGTAACGAATTCTTCAGTAGTGTTACTTCCTTCAGTAATAAAAAAATACTCGCATTACGTGATTCCTGCAGGCATGTCAATGCCAAGTGGTCATGGTGTATAATCAGATCTATCACTTCCCCTTGAAACAAGACCAAGCAACGTCACAGTCATGGGAGCCAATATAACCAATCAACTGCAGATTCGCTATCGTAAGAGCCGCTAAGATATGTGTACTCGGGTTGTGATCGACTCTACTTGCAGAAGTTAAATATGTAGAATGTTACATATAAACAGGCAACATTTCAACGAATTGTGTCTTTCCGTCGGCAATATGAATTAAACGAAACATACATGTATGTTAACAGTGCGTGGTAGATAAATAAACGCTGAAAACATCAACTGATTTCTACGCTTTTATTTCTAAGCCAATGTGGATAAAATACTCAATGACAATCCTGGATAGTGGTATTTGCCAACTTTATGAGCAAGTATTTATTCAGAATTACTAATTCGTTACGCGTGATCTCTTGCGCCGCAGTTAAATGCACGAGGTTTCAGCGTCAGAGCTTATGCCTCAGAAGTTCGTAACACTGGAAACAATTTTGTTTAAAATGCTGGCTAAAACTATTGTCTAGGATTGCTATTGTTTAATTTTTGCAAATGGGCTTCAAGAAACCTACAGTTATAGATTAATGATTTTAGCTTTGAATTATGTACCATGCCTTCTTAAGAACACTGTATGGCATCATGTATCTTACGTGTCAGGATCTTGAGGCAACGGAGCGACAAAGGTAATCAAAGCAGACTTGTCGCTTACCTCTACGCTCAAGGCACTGAAATGGCGTGCAATGTTTCAGTTGTCGGTTTGCAACTATCAGACTTTCAGTGCTGGCCCAATTTTTGTGACGTAATATAGGTCAGTGTCTTACAGAGCAATTTGCTTGCTTATAAATCACAATGAAAATGCCGTTGTGATTGTTTTCGTCTTTACGAAATGGACCTTAGAAACACAGTCAGCAGATTGGAACGATCATTCTGGCATGGAAACATTCCTTGATTATGTTTGTACGCGGAATAACTTAAAAGTGTTGTACGGGTGTTGAATGACATAAGACTGAAACGCTGCTTATCGTCTGACGGCCGAGGCATAATTATTATGGCAGGGTGTTCAAGTGGTCAAAATATTTTTCTGTATTTTCAGTACACATTCTGATTTTGTGATATTTTCTTAAAGTACTAGCGTGAGAAAGGTGTAAGTAATAAACAACCAAATTTACAAAAATTACTTTCACTAGCTATAAAAATAGATTTTTTTTATTTTTCTATGCAAATATCAAAATTGCTGTACGTTACTATATTGGTCTGCATCTCAACATGTTTTAAAATCCCAAGTTGGCATTCCACAATATTTAGTGTTAAATTATCATAGTTGTGTTTATAAAGTATTCAAAATTATTTTCCAGTTGGATTTATGATATTTTCACATTTCCCTTGGTGTGTTGTTACAAAATCGTTAAAAACTCTTTAAACTCAGAACAAAATATTTGTCACTCAAGGTTCGACGTCAATTGCCATATTGGATCCATAATTTTTGCACTCATTTGTAATTCTAATAAAAAAAATTGCGCTACATTACATATATGATACCTGAACGATTCATAAATACTTTGTCGTGATAAGTAAAGTAACTTTCAACACCATGACTTGAATAACTACGAAACATTACAATTTTAATATTTCATTTATAATGCCTGTATTACAGTACAAGTTGAGCAGTAAATCGTTTAACATACTCGTTTCTACATCTTTTTCTCAGAAGTTAAAAGTGCCAAGAACATATTCCAATATGGTGAGCCTGTAGGGTGCGGCCGAATCGTTAAGAATATCAAAAGATTATTGCGTATATCTTACACAGTGCTCAAAAAACAATTATTTTAGAATCATGTTAGTTGTTATAGAAATCTTTAATATTCATAATGGAGTAAAAAAAACTGAAAAACTGAAATTTCAGCAGGAGTGCAACCTTAACATATAACATTGAATTTTCTGCTAAAATGTTAGGAAGGGCCTAGATACTTACATGTGATTAATCGCCAAAAATAATCCTGTTGCTGTGCTTACGACATAAAACATGTCATGCGATTGACATTTCATCAAAGTCTGTGGAATACCACTCCGAATGTGTGAAGTTGTAAGGAAAATGCGTTATCGTAATGCATACAATGGCATGTGGAATAACGCCTTTTTATTGTTAACAATAGTATTTTTAATTTTGTCATTTAAAAAGTTACTCTCCTAGCAAACCTACTCTTTCGTAAGCTTTTTTGTTTTCTAGAACAAAAATCACATTGAATAGATAAGTTATAGGTTTTTTTATTTACGAACTTTCCCATACCAAGCGAGGCGTAGTAGTTGTGAACAAGGGTTCAAATCCTGGATAGACCATCATATTGTGGTTTCCCAGGGTTTCCAGAACTCCAGCCTCTGGTTTAGGTCAGAATGATACCTTCAGATGGGTCGTGGCGAATTCCATTCTTCGTTCCTATGTGTATCTCTATAAAGGTCGTGAAGTTAATATCGAGGTCACGTAAAACACCGAATTATTGAAAGACCTAATTCATTTCAAAATATGGCTGTTTTAATTAAAACTGAGTACGTCTAAACATGAAGTTTATCCACCTAATTCCATTTTGGAGCGGCATTATTATTGTTTCGAACAGCAAGGACTCTCATGACAGATTTATCCCGTTTGAACCCTTAATAAAGTTGTGTGACAAATGTAATTTAGCTATTGAGCATCTGATATGTGGAAGTATATTTTTTCACTCTTATTTTAATACATACATATTTTACAAACAGCACACACAAGCAGTGTCGTGATATTTAATTACGTCTTTGTGAAAACTGTTTTAAAGCAGTTGTTGAAATTGTACGTTGCATTGTGAATAAGAAGTAATTGGAGGAGAGACCTAATATAACCTCACGAAACCTTGAAAAAATGCACAGGGCTCCATTGATAGCATATCTCGCCTCGCACGTCAACCCGTTCTAGAGAATCCCTGTGCTTTTGTTGAACGCCCCCGGTTATCCTGTGTCCTCGGACCTATTCTTCAGCTGCTGCATTGTTGTTAACTGATAGCCCTTCCTTCGGCGGAAGATACACTAGTTCTTTTGTGAGTCCCGGAGCCTTTCACCGTCCTATTACAAATCTTCTCCTTATACTTGCTGTATGGAATCGGCTTTGTTTTTTTTTTCTTCTCGTGTTCAAACCCGCAGACACATGGCAATGTTGAAGAAGATAATAATTTAAAGCAAGATATATTTTTCTATGTCTTGAGCTCGAACGATACTTTCCCAGTGGGTATACTACAAATTATTTTTTTCGACTTTCACGAAGAAAATTCTTGAGAATCCAGTTTCAAAAGCAATTATTTTCCCAACTCCAAACATATTTTTCGCGTAAGAAAATATTTTACAAAGTATACCCGATCGTAACAACGTGGATCATCAGCATTATGCTGCTATCTTGTTCTGAGTATTTTCGCGTCTTTGCTGTTGGTAAATATTCATTTTTTTTCAACTGCGTAGTTACTAAATTGTTGGCTCGTTTAGTTTTTTTTTTTCTTTGCTTTGATTCTTGATTTTATATTAGAAGCGTTGCGTCCTGTTTATACACATTCCTGCATCGTTTTTAAAGCAATTTAATCTATGATTTTCGTGTCTACTTTTTTATAAGAATCGGGAATTGGAGATATTAGAACAAAATTTTCAAATATATATACAACTATTAACCAAAAACTACCATATTAGTGTCATAGGCCTATACACTTGCTAAATCAAAAATTTATTTGAAAAGACCATGTATTTACTCTAAATTGCATTTTTTTATTTACATAAAAATTTTTATCTACACTTATTAAGTGCAAACACCCTTTTTAAAAATGTATCTACTGGAAGACACCAAAATATGTAAACCGATCAAGTTTCTGTCACAATGACCGTAGTATTTTAATACGGTACAGATTCAGAGAAAAAGTTATGATTTCCTTGCGGTGCATGTTGTTACGTAAATACAAGAATAACGTAACTCTAATGTGTCTTTCAGTTTTCTGTGTAGTAATGAAGGTGAAGTACTTTGAGAGTTTAAATGCAGGAACTTAATAACAATCTAGCTACTTGAGCGACAACATATTGGCCAGTTACGTAAAATGGTTTCTTTAAATTAATATATTACAGGACAGTCGCATTGACTGCTGACAGATTGTATATTCTTTCCTTAGCAGTAGATTGCCAGAAACGTGGAAGTATATTTCGATTTGTTTCATATGATTATGAAAATAACCTATGAAGCATCATTTGCCAGTATCTGATAACTCCTCACGTAAAGATATCTATTTTTGTGCTATCGCGTGACGATATTATTATAAAACAATACCTACCAGCTTCTTATAAACGTCTTAATATTAGCGGTAGAAAACTTTCGTGTTTAGTGACCTGCAGTTTAAAATGCAAAACATAAGTTAACTCGAATGTCAGAGACTGGCTGAATACATTTCAGAGCAAGTTGCACGATATTAGGAGAAAATTCACTTGCAATTTCTTATTAGGTCGGAGACCCGTGTGAAGTTTTAAATAAATAGGGACTTGTTTGAGTTTGAAGCCTATGTTATCTTCAAATATATTCGTAAGTTTTTTGTACCACTGTCGATAAATTACGCATTTTGTCACTGTCAGAAATAGAATAGTCTTAGATTCTCCGTGTGTCTAAATCTCACCTTATATTCACGCCTATATCCTTATCGCAACATTTACTTTGTTTTACTTACTAAACGCTTCAGAATTCAAATATAGCTCATCGTATACACGTATGAATCGTCAGTGCAAACTGCACGTGTCTTACAGCGCACATTCCTCAAAATATATTTCTGAGGGTAGTCATATCAAACTGTTCAAAAAAAGCAGTTGCCAGTGAATGGATGAAAAAAAAGAGGGGAAGGGAAAATCCTCGAATTAATTTTCTAATGATGAAAATGATGAAAAGTGTTTCTGACTGAATGTAAAATTAGGAGTGATGTAATGAGTTTCCGTCACACAACCATACAGAGAACGACTAAAAATGGAAGGGTTTTCTTCAGTATTAAAAAATGATAAAATCAGCATTTATTTATTTCCAATGAAATTCTTATCGTTGAATTTACTTTTTTTTCGCTGTACATACCACTCCCGATAAGCATACCGTTCTAAGCACCAGCGTCACTATCTACAATCAAAAATTAATTTTACTGCTGACTTCACAAACATTAGTGGTGGCTGTATTGTTGTATATGGTACAGGAGCAGTTTACAAGGCAGTAAAACTATCGGTTATCGCCAGACTCATCAATCAATAAAGCTCATCTCTGCAGCTGACGTGGTTTCATTAATTAAATGTGCAATTGACAGAACTTCGTGAACGATTTTGGTATAGCGACACCTCTCCTACAAATTCCCCGCCGCGGTGCTTTAAACAACACAGGGTGATAAAGTATTAGCTTTGGCTACTGCAGTCAACCAACCTTTAATTTTCCCCCCGAATCTTCACTCAGAGTAAGCTGAAGTTATACCAGCACGTATATACACTTATTCGGAAACCTAGTGCTATGGAACAAAGCGAGGTGGCGCAACCATAGCACGCTGGGCTTGCATTCGGCTCCGGTCATCAACATTTCTGTTTTCCATGGTTTCCGGAAATCACTCCAGGCGAATTCTGGGATGTCATAAAAAAGGCCATGGTCGACTCCTCTCTCAGCTCCTGGGAGTGTTGTGTGTCGCCGTCTCTAATGACCTCGCTGTTGACGAGACGTAAATCACACATGCCTACCTACTTAGTGCTACGACTGAAACGGCAACATTGTCATATACAGATAGATCAAATGATGCTGAGAACCATGCCCTATCAACTCAACGAGTAGTATTCAGTACAAAGAGTTAGTTCGCGCAACCGCCACGCAATCGCTAGAGTGAGATAGAAGATGTTTACGATTTTTTTTTGTTGAAATATGAGTTTTGCTCTGGTCGATGGTCGCCAATTTTTCCCCGGGGTGAAATGGGGCGAAGAATCGTTATGTTTGATAAACTAATGTATTAAGCGTGAAGTTGTCAGAAGCTATACATTTTATTGATAGCTGAAAGTTATGTCGCATAAACGTTGTGTGCTCGACTGTAAATAAGTTTCATGTACTGTGAAACACCGTTTTCCTGTATACGATTAGAATGGATTTCAAAGTTTACATGTAAGTGTAGGCCAAAGCCAATTTCGTTACAAGTTAGGGTACTACGTCGTATAAATAACAATTTCTTCACTTGTACCTAACCATGAGATAATTTTTGACATTAAATTTTGGTACTACTCGGAAATAAATAATTACTTTTTGATCTCATCGTTTACGTGTAGGCTTAAATGCAAGTCAACGTCACTACTTCCTCTTCATATTCAATAGTAAAAAGCAAATACCCAACTTAAATCACAGCAACGAAAATTAAAGCACACAGCATCTCAAAAACCCATTCTACTTTAACAGGAAAATAAAACTTTCAGTGTTACACACAGCACGTCGGACCATAGAAAACAGTCAACTTTTACCGCTGTACAGTATATTAGACAGATTTTGGCAAAATAACGTTGTTACGCTGTTCTACCGTGCTTTTTATTTAATAGCGTGTGTGTGTGTTGTATTGTAATTTTCGAAACTTTCTGTGACGATTTCAATTAGTAATTGAAGAATATTTAATATATTTCTGTTAGTATTTGTAACGTGTTGTAAGTAATAATGTAAATTGTTAACTGATGGATGCGAAAGCAGGTGATAATATGACAATCAGACGATGACAGCTGATTTTTATTTTAGACGACGATAACGAAGTTACGGCTCCCACCATTGAGCTCGGGAGAGGCCCCTGTAACTGTGACGTCATTCCCAAAGCGTGGTGCATGTGAAGCGAAGCACGTACCTGAGTGTCTAGATAGTTTAACGACACCTCCCCTCAGAGCAGAGAACACACCGGCTGCAACTGGAGCCGTCTAACTACACATACTGTAGCTGACATGGCAAGACTTTATCATTTCCCTACTTTAGCGCAGATAGTACCATTGCAGCGTGACATTTCATTGACTATACGCTTTCAAAGGCTCCGGTAATTCTGATTTCCCTTATTCAAGGGTTCCCGAAGTCGGTCCAAACGAATGTTGAGACGATTCCTTAACTTAAAAGGCCATGGTCGACACCTTTTCAAATTCCTGTCAGTGTGTAAAATTTTGTTTAGCCGTATCTAATGCCTTCTCTGTAAACGAGACGAAATAAAATAAACATAACATATACTTTTCAACAGATGCGTCAGTGAAATTGCACAATAAAAATGTGAAAATGTTTACTGAATTACTTTATACTGGATTGGAACTGGCCAAACATTGCCGCTAGCAAATTCATGTTGCACGATTTCGTACAAACTACAACTTACAAATATGTGCAACTTATATCGTACATCACAGCTAAGTATAAATATTACATCTCATTTCATCATAATTTCTGATACAACATAGATCACACAAGATTACATATGCGTTCTTAGTCTTACAGCAACAAGCAGCATTTTATGTAGAAGCACATAAACTTTAATTAATGTTTTGGACTTTCCTACTCAGCTGTTTGAAACTCATAACAAAGTAGAATGGAGTAGACAGTAAAAGTACTTTAATTTTTTTTTTTTTACTTTTGAAATTATTTCTAGTGACAACCTGTTGTTATTAGTTTTATGGTTTAGTTATACTTCGTTACACGCTACATCCCATTCATAGCACTGTAAGTAGTGCGCGGCCAGAAATAAACGGTCAACTTAGAGTTTAAGAAACCTTCCTTAAAAACCACATGGCGTTAATAGAAAGCGCACAGATCAATTTGAGCAAGTAGTTATTCTGTTTCTAAATTTCGTAAACATTTAGTAGCCACACACTGCCGCATACTACTTAGTACGCCCGGTCTTTGATGACGTCTTCCTCTCACAGCAGGCGAACATGGTCGCGTTCCAGGTTCTAACGCAGTTAGTTCCTATTTTTATTGTACTCTAACTTCTTTACTCCAACTCTCGCAAATCCTAGTGCCATTCTGGCAAAGATACTTCGGTATCCCGTTGTACCTACAATCAATTAAAATAAGTTTTAAATTCTCTGTGAACGTCTTTCATATTAAGGCCATTATCAATCATTTCTACTGCTTTCGCCATAATTAATTTTTTAATCCTGAACTAGATAATGTATCTCAAACTGTTCCACAGTTTTTGTTTAAAAAAAAACAGTGTATGCTATGTTAACAAGTTTTTCCAAGACAAATGACATAGTGGTTTCAACTAATTTGGCAATTAATGAAATTCTAATTAATGAACTAATTAGCCAAATGTACATAATATTTTGCCTAGAATAAATTAAGGCTATATAGTAAAAACTATTTTCAACAAAACTGTGCAACAGTTTTTCGATATATGCTCTCGTTTAGAAATGAAAAAAATAATTATCAAGAAAGGAGTGAACATGACGGCTCATTGCCTTAAATATACTTTGCAGCACTTTTTCCTAAATTTCACTGAGGAAAGAATATAAGACAACCGTGCATCTCTCTAGAATTGTGCTTTTGTATGCTTAGGTATACTGTTTTATTCTTGCCTTTCCTGAAAAATAAATAACTAACACTAATTTACAGAGATACGCGTATGCGCGCAAACAATTATTTCACAGACGAAATCTTACAAGAGGTTCATCTTATGATCCCGTGAGAAAGCTTCCCTTAGGCTTTGAAATCTGCCGCTCTCATGCATAGCAGATCCTGGGAGATTGCCAAGAATTTTCAGAACTCTGTAGAATCTACCTCTTATCTCAGAGTTCTCTGTCTGGTAGCAACAGTTCGTCCTCGCAGGCAATACTTAATCCCTCCCTCTCCATAAAGCCAGAAACGAAATTTTACCCCGACTAAACTTATATTCCCAAGACTTGCAAGGAGGAGAGATAAAAGGAGCCCGGCACAGCAGAAGGACGACTTTACTTTAGACCGGCATCAAGAGACTGGAGATATAATTACTCGACAGTGGACTATAATTAACGAACCCGTGCTAATGAAATAAAAAAGCGTGAATTCTCGAAAGCATTCACTGTGAAGTACCTGTACATTTGTGAATTTCTAGGAAGTATAATTTATATAGGTACTTAGATACCACCGCTATGTGAGATAATAGTATATAGTGTTCTAAAACTGAAATTTTAAGCGTTTACTAGAAACAAAAAAAAATCTTACACGTATAATGCTGTGAGTGAAGAGATTTTGGTCAGCACTAAGCATCTAGGTCTTTAGCGGTGGTGAAGGATGACATTACGAGAGTATGGAGCAGCGTCGGAATCAAGGGGTGGGGGAAACGGGAGATCCCCGGGAAAACACGCCAACAAGTGGCATCGTGTTGTGGCAAAGATTAACATGCGTCAGTAAACAGGTTCACATGCTTAAATATGATCAAGGAGAAAAAAATATAGACACACACACACACACACACACACACATACATATATATATATATATATATATATATATATATATATATATATATATATATATATATATATATATACCACTGGAGGGTTATTCTCCTAATGCATTATAAATAGCAAAAGAAGAAATGTGACTTTTATAAGACACAAATTATACTTCAAACATTAACAATGAGGAATATAATGTAACCTATTTTCCGTATTTTAGAAGCGAAATTGTGGAATGTATCGAGTAATTTTACATTAACTAAGAAATATCTATTTTTTAATATGAAGTTACTTATCTGGTTGTACATGTGTGTTTAGCTACTATGCAAACCGTCTGCCTGTACTGTCATTTATAATTAACTGCAGGAAATAATTTCTTAGAAAAAATGACTGTCATGAATCATTCACGAGTTTCATAAATATGAAAGATATTTTTACATCTTTCGCATGTGGCATCGTTGTTGGTTTCAGCAGAATTCGTGTTTATACGTTTTTTTTTTATCAGAACGAAGTATCGAACACAGCACACGTGTTTCACAAATATGGAAAGCTCATCGATGCAAACACAACTGAGTTCCTTCAAAAATAAAAATAAAAATTCCACTGTTGATACAAACTTGGTTCAACCCCTTCCTTGCCAGTTATACACACGAACATGCGAGCGTGTTCAGTGGAATCAGCTGGAAAAAAACACAGTAAAATGTGTGTGTGTGTGTGTGTGTATATATATATATATATATATATATATATATATATATATATATATATATATATATATATATATATATATATATATATATATATAGAACCCTGTAAAAGTTCATGTATCTTGGATGACCTAAACTACATAAAGCCCATGCTATGTCATAATTTATTACATTTTCAGGAGGCTGAAAGGTATGATGGGTTTATAGAACTGAAAATAGTGACACGCTTACGGGAAATAAATTTACAGACATCTTAGTTACATTGTGTGTTAGATTGAAGATCATTCAACGAGAATGTATTCATATATATTTTTAAAAAACTTGGTAGTTAATATTACCACAAATTGATAACATACAAATTTTTGGTTTTATAAAAGGTATAACAACGAAGACACTAAAATCGCTAGTAGAAAAAAAAACTTTTTAACAAATTCATTACGAAATTAATAATTTACATGTTAACTAAAATAACTGCCCCTTTACTTCTCCATGAAACGGAAACATTTCTCATAAATATTATCAAAAGAAATACCACTGTTATTTTTGCTTAGTTTTATTGAATAAGTGTTATTTCATTGCATATTGGAAGGGTCGTGATTTGTGCAGAGGCCATGGTGGCTAAGGCACTTGCCTCCCATCAATGCCTACCCCAAGTGTTTGCATGCGGAAAGCGCTATGGACGTTTAAGTATGCTTTATAAGATAATTTCACCCAAAACATCAAAATGCGTACCTGGGAACACTTCAAACATTAATATTTTTATTTCTTGCATAAATAACTAGGTGCATTTTGACAATTAACGCGTCACTTAAATACGTCCCATAAGTTTACAAATAATTGCGAATACAAAGTATATTCACGAGGCTATCTCATATCAATTCGCCACACGGGATCTTGATTATACACTTAAGCAATTTTTAAGCTCTCAGAAAAAAATTCTTCTTTGCGAGCTTATTTACTATAGTGACCATGAACAACATTTAAAATACCGAAGTGACATTACTAGGTAGATTCTATTTCAGTAATATTTGGAAACTCTACGTGCCTTGCGTTATGTGAGTGTGTGTGTGTATGTATTTATGTGTGGATATATATATATATATATATATATATATATATATATATATAACACATACGATGAGTTCTTATTTCATGCTTTTCTGATGTGAGCTAAAAAAATTCTATAACGTAAGTAAATTGTGAACTATATTTATAAAGCAGTGATAAAAACATTGGGGGTAATAGAATCCTTTAAATGTCACAACTATAGATTTGTAATGAAAAGATAATTGACATCTAAATAGACTTATGACTAAGCATCAATCGTTAGCACAAAGGGGCAAAGGTTTACAAGGTAAGTTAACGACACAAATAAAACGGTGGTATGGAGAGCGTAAAACTACAGGCATCAAATAGGGTTTAGTAACCTCGAGAGGCTAGAATCTTTTCAACTCTACGCGTGAAGCAATTTGACTTGGCATGTTAGTAATGAAGTGAAGAGAGTTTGGTCATCTAGGTCTTAAGCGCTGGTGAGGGGTGACATGATGTGAGTACAGAGTAGCGCCGGAGTGAATAGGGGGAAGGAATAGGAGATCTCCTCAAGGAAGTCGCAGTGCTTGCATATGTATCAGACGTTACAATAAATTGCAGTATTAATATTACAAACAATTTTCTCGAAAATTGTCTACTCTAGCAATTCCAGACAATGTAACGTTTTTAATTCATCTACCTCACTTGCTTAGCGTTCTGTAGACTAACGTAAACTACAGTGAAGTATTCCGAAGCTAGAATAAGAAAAAAGTAACGTTCTTCATTTGAAGAATGAAGTAGAGAAATTAATTATACATTGCATAAAGATTAAATATTTAGCATTTAGTAGATTTTTAAATTTTAATTAACATAAGTTAACATCCCGAACAGTCCAAACATTATTCTACTTACTGGACGTAACATACACAAAATTATGCCTAGACGTGAAGTGCAGAACAGAACTTTCACATGATTTTTCGGAAATTCGACACGTGAATAGGTGTTAAATTTTGTTATCTATCAGTCCATTTTATCCATCTATCTAGTACAGATATTAAAGTGTTATGCTTACGTAAGTACCAAAAAAAAAATAATTCGATTTTTTTTTTAGTTTTTTTTTTTTTTTTTTAGATTAAATAATTAAGAAAAAAACTTTGTGAACTTTCTAGGCAGACAGTCTGAAAAGCAAGTACGACCAGCGAGAAATAAATTATACAGGAGTTTCATTCTGCTGTTCTATCGAGTCGTGGTTAACATTTTATTTTTAAAGTTAGTTTTCATTAATAATTTCGACGTTAAGTGACGCAGTTGTTTGTAGCTCCGGTCTGTTCTTTGGGAGATTGAGGGCTCAAATTCCGTTAAATGCTGTAAATATATGCAAGTACGACGCACAAAAAACTGCAAGGAAGAGGAAATTGGTGCAATTTGGATGAAGTTCAAAAGTGGTGTAAATGGATTATGCAGTATACTACCTACATAAGTTCCTCGACAGCATCATCCCACATATACTGTCTCACTAGCCTCAAGGTTTGGACACCAAATACGTTTATATTTCGGCGAAACGTTATCACGCCAAAACTACTTAACGCCAGTTAACTTCAAGTGATGGTTTTGAAAAACCAATACAGAATGTTACTGAGGGCACCACCACAAAAGTTTGTGCTCGGAGGAAATGCGTCTTAATACCGCGTAAACTATGTATTTCATTCCACTATCCTCTCACATTAAAGAGTCTCTAATTAACCCACAGTGCCAACATATAACATATAAGACCCAGGTGAAGTCGCTGTTAGTGACAGCGACAAAATTAAGACTGTTCTTGCAAGGTCAGCTATGTAGCTACTTTCCCTGCTGCAGAGTTAACTCAACTGGCAGATTTGTCTATCTTTCACTTTATGTCTGACCTACATATCTGTTGTACAAAGATGTTTTTCAATTAAAGTAAATATTAACTGCTCTGAGTAATACACGCACGCAAAGCCGCGGGCGTACTGTCAGTTCATTTTAGAATCATAGATTAACGTACATTAACCGTAATATTGCTTGCTGTCTAACAGACATTAAATATCATTTTTCAAATAGTTTATTTCTGAAATAAAGCTGCTTAAGCATTATAACCAGAGAGAATGATTAATCGCGGGAAAACTTGACTATTTGCTGAGTTTCAACGCACGTTCAGTTTACCAGAAGATTACTGGCTTTCGCTGTTATATATAGAGCTGTTGCCCTACTTGACTAAGCCAATAAGAATCCCGCTGCTGTAATATTTGATGCCTGTTATTGGTTTGCAGACAGTTACGTTGTGTCAGACGTACATCACCTAATAATATGTGTTGCAATTAACTACAGCGTTTTCAAGGGTATGTTGACACAAAACATTTTCGCGATATATAATCCTCTCTAAGTAATAACGCAAGACCTTATTTCTGTTTTGCATTAGCCCTAGATAACATGCCCTCAGTAAACAGCCAAGAATGTGATACAGTTACACTATATGAAGAAATTATATATAAAACACATTAAATTTACGCATGATTGTTGCCATTTTAACCAACATTAGTGTGTATTGTAAGTAGTCGTTTTTAATTATGCATTACCTAAATTCACACTCATTTGTCTTTCATTATGACAATATTACGACCAACAAACATTTCTTCAGCCTAACCCAAGAGTTATTGGGTCTGCTTCAGAACAGACTTTAGCCTGTAAGTATGCGGGTATATGATTTCAGTACCACCCTATTAATCTCTGACGTAATGGTATCAGATCGCGCTATACACAACAGTAGCGTATACAACATATCTTCCAGGCAACCACTACTGCTTTACAACTAAGGACACGATTCCTCAAAAATTGTTTTGTAGTAATTACGGGATATTATATCAGAAAAATTTATTAAACTCTTTTCATATCATGACAAATTTCTTAACTCATAGGATTACAGTGTTTTATTTAACAGAAGACTGTCGCAACATTTCAGCGCATGTATTATTTTAGACAATTACTTTTATCCCTATGAAACATTTATATTTCCATATTCTTTTGTTCTATGGATGCCGAATTACCATCAATTAGAATAGCCCCTCATTAATCTCCATCTTACTTTTCACTCTTTTCGAAAAATTTGTTGTCGTTAATTTCATTTGACACAACTAAGAAAATATTACAAGTCAAAGTTTAAAAGAAAAACCTTAAACTGAGGGTACAAAAAAGTAAAAAGTATAACACAGTGTCATACAGAAACGTAACCAAATTATTGTGATTCGCCAAATGTTACATCGTTAAACCAAAGAGCTAAATCTAAATTACTTTAATCGGTACAAACATAATTGAAATAATTATGACATGTTTCGAAAAATTATTCATGCAAAAATGTATGCTGAATATTATTGGTATCGCGTCTAGTTTGCAGATTGATTGTATAAATCAACAATATTTTATTATTAAATTAGTATACATTATTATTTTTAATAAAACAATGAAAAAAGTTTGTATATATATGTATACATATGGGTGTGTGAAAATTAGTGTACATTATTATTTTTAATAAAACAATGAAAAATATGTTAGCTAAAAAAAATTGAATATGTCTACGTTTGAATATTTTTTGTATGCCACATAGATTATCATTACAAAAAAAATTATTTATAAATTTTAAACATGAACTGTGATATTTTTTGGAATTGATGCATCCTTATAAACTTTCATAGAAGATAGTGTGCTTCGTGACTTAAATACTCTACAAGTGGGCGGAGTTAAATGATGGAGATTCTCCGCGCACTATTCAAACATCGTACTCTGCATGCAGATCGTAATTAGATAAATCTGCCGTCCTGTTCACTCGTACAATGGTTCCGGTTGTGCAACGCAAACCTATTATTGCCGAATGCAGAAGCATGCTACTGCATCTGCAAGTCTAATCTACGTCGCTGAGCTGCCCACATCGTGAAATTGAGTCATTTCCTATTTTACGAGAAGTCCAATCTTGTGAGCACGCAGAGCGCTTACAGTATCAGGAAAAAAGGGTACAGACTTTGAACTTCCTTCACTGAAATGTAACCTGGGAGAGACATGCACAGCTGCATTATCTTTGCTGTAAAGATTTTGAAAAATATACTGCCTCGCCTGGAAGTCTAACCGACGTCGCCAGAGAAATAATTTATCTGTTCGGCTACGCTTAAGATTGATATTTCTACTGCTTTAAATTATAATTAGTTCCACGCAAAAACTGAATTGTTGAGAATAACTGCACAAGAAAAATTTTAAAACAGAGACGTTATTGAGGAACAACTTTTACCAAAAACTTTTATTATTATTAAGTTATGGCATTTCTTAATAGAAAATGAAACTATTCGTTTTCAAATTTTTTCTCACTACACTTCTTAACTAAACTTTAAAGACTAAATGATATTTAAGGCATTTTATATTTGCACTTTGTCTTGAAAGAAAATTAGTTTTATTAAATTAATTTTTTTAAAATTAAAAATGCACTTTGTCTTGAAAGAAAATTAGTTTTATTAAATTAATTTTTTTTAAATTAAAAATAGAAATGTGGTTAAAAATAACAATACATTATTCTACTCAGTACCTGTACTATTACATCTAATGATCGTTTTGTATCGATTTGCACTGTAAATAAAACAGAAAATTGCCTTGAGTAGTAATATATAGGTTTTTTTTTTTTTTTTTGTAACAAGACAGATCTACAAAGTTCAGTTTTGAGGCACGTTTTAATATTTCGTAAAAGGATTTTCACACTTTATTATGATAATTGCTCATAAACAAAATTGAAAAAAAAAAAAAAAAAAAAAAAAAGTTCAGCTCTTATTTATTTCTGGGGTTTTACTTGAGCACGGAAAAAACAGCGATATGAAATTGCAATATGTCAAGGGGATAATAACTGATACGAATATTTTACTGCACATACAAGGCAGTTACAGTTTCCTTCCTGTAGACCAACCTCGGAGGAACAGTTCTTTGCCAACAGAATTTTTTGGAATTCCGATCAACGAATCATAAAAGCGTAGCAAACCGCTGGAGAGGCGCCTTTAGGGCGTTATGGGGCACACGACTCGCGTTTCTTTTTCGCTCACACGTCCGCAAGATTGAATGGTCACTCACCAGCGTTGCCAAAGTGTTGCTTCTGAAAGCACTGGCCCTCGAAACGAACGCTGAAGAAAAATTGTTATGTTGAAGCAGAAAATTGGCTAAGGTTGTATAAGGAGAAGTGATTAGAATGCAACATCAACTAAAATGAAATATATCTATATAATACTTATATTGTATTATAAGTGTCATTTTATGAGTCTTATTAATCCATCTTCACTCCGCGGCTATGCTTGACTATCTTCCAAGGGAAGCGGTGTTAAGAGGAGTCTTCGCCGGTATCGAATTTCCACCTTTGACGCGTGGGAACAGCGTAGCGATAAGAGCCAGTGTCCCACGCTTGACGAGAAGCATATCGCCTCTATTCGCAGCGCGCCAAACTGGCGCGCAAGGTTTTCATTGTAGATTTTTATCCTACGGGACTTTAATCGGTGACATTTTATTTTTTAATTGTATGAAATAAAGACCAACGCATGCCTCTCGCTTTGCACTTTACGAATTCAGGTAATATTTTCGGAGTTACGGCAGGCTAAAAAAAGGTGTTTTTTTTTTTTTTTGTCATTTTGAGAGGCCCGAAAATCATGTTTCTAACAAGCATGCTACATTTTTGAAAACATAGAATCATAGTTTCAAATATGTGTTATTTGTATAGATAAACATAATATGAATAAGTTAAGCGGTATCGCGTAAAAAATAAAACGCGCGACACGCTGCAACACCGTCCATGCGCCAGTCAAGGACAGTGACTGTACAAATTTCTGAGTTGTCTATGGAAACACTAGAACAGTAGATACAGGTAAGTCTCCAGCCAGCAGCCTTCAAGAGTCGAATTAATCCTCTATTAAGGTCCCTATATTATGGCGATAGATATCGTGATTGAGGTATGGAAACAGCGGAGCGGTATGGTCTAAACTAGCTCGTGCGTCAATAACAGTGTTGCCTTTATGCTTCGTGCAATGTTTTAGTCGTTGGTTTTTTTCCTGTGGGACTTAAAGCAGTACCCTACAATTTTATTTACGCAAAGAAATAGTATAGTAACGTCTAGCGCATTCTCCCCTGTTTTTGTTTAACGATTCCGGTTGGTATTTTTTACGCGACAACGGTCTAAAAGAGCCATTTTCTGACAATTTGAAGTGGCCCGAAGCCATTTTTCTAAGCAAGACATCTAGAAAACCGAAAAAAAAAAGAAAGGGAGGCAAAGGTATAAATGAGTTTTCTTTTCGTAGGTAAAGACATCAACGGCACATTTAGTAGTATATCTTTAAAAAAAAACTTCTCCTAAGGCACTGCAATAAAGTTCATGCGCCAGCTGTATAGAGCTGTTAACACGACTGCAGTAATAGCACCATGTTCGTATCGACTCCTGCAGGTAAGTCAGTGCCACGAACAGTCAAGCCTAATAACACTTCCCCTGAGCCATACCGAGCGAGGTGGCACGACGGTAGCATGCTGGGCTCGCATTACGAAGAACCGGGGTTCGGTCCCAGGCTCCGGCCATACCCTGATTTTGGTTTTTCATGGTTTTACCGAAATCGCTCCAGGCGAATGCTAGAATGGTTCCTTAACAAAGGCCATGGCTGATTCCCCTGCCAGCTCCTGTCATTGTACCAAGTTGTGTGTCACCGTCTGTAATGACCTCGTTGTCAATGAGACGTAAAACCCGCTGACGTTACCCTTGAAACACGACCACGCTCCGCCGCTGTCTTAATTTGACCCAAGTAACAACTGACTCTGTAACATGGCATACGACAATGTGAATACCTGTAAGTTCAGCTACTTTGCATTTGACTGGAGCTTTTAATAAACCAGCCTTTCAAGAACCCTCATACCATAATGTGCGTTCGATATTTTAGGAAAGTATCTAGTGCCGCGAGTAAATATTCAACTAATATTTACACTGGTGTAATTTTGAGGGGCATATACAAATGTTACATTTTGAGAATGGTAAAAATATGTCAACAATACTCGTTTATTTTCAGATATTTATAAAGTGGAATTGATCTTATTTAAGATGCCGCTATAGTGCACGCCACTCGTTTCAAAATGTTTTTTTCTCGTTCACTGTCGACACGACTGTAACATATGCTATGAATATTTACATGAAAATATGAGTAGTCGCAGAACGGAGTTGTCACATTGTTAGTCATTCAACAAAACGTTCAACTAAACTTGAACTTAGTATAAAGCTATCAGGTTTTTTTATAATTAAGGGTAAACGAGTATCTGTAGCCCTAAGTAATCTTAAGCAGCTTCCGTTGTATTTCCGAACGTACATGAAGACATACGCACAGAAAATACTAAATGCCGAGTTACTTCTCTTGGAGTCAGTGTCGTGAAACGGGAAACTAAAATTTTAAATTTAGACTACCGTATCTCACTGCACTTAAAAATAAATAAAAGTTTTCGTGAATATACAAATACGACCGATACCTGTACGTTTCCCGGAAGTTTACAGGGGCAATCAAACTGGTTTACATGCAAGAATCCCATTTATTTGTATCCAAAGAAAGCTGAGATTTACCTCTACAGAAATGCCCTACGTCTCTTCCCCGGAAATACAGTCTCTGGTGAAGTCTTAGAAGAAATCCAGGAGAAAGCTGATTTCCTTCTTTGTACTCTCTCCGTCACACATAAGCTTCTTATAAGAAGGACCAGAATACAAAATGGTTCAACAAGATTTCTATGCTAATGGAGGGAAAGAAAGTAGCGTTTCTTATCATATATTTTTTTTACCAGAACGATACATATTTTTATTTCGTTTCTATCATACGTCAAGGATCTCACATATCAGAGCAGTAAAAGTAAGAAGGAATAAGATAGATAGAATAACGTTATGCGATACGAGTCCTCGGTATAAATTCTTGCCAAAATTAAAGTCTTTAGAGATTGTTGTATTTATTCCCATATCTGATTCGTTAAAAAAAACTGCCGCCTTCCTGGCCCAGGCACCACGCGCAGTGCCGTGTGTCAGGAAAAACAGATTTATCTAAAAATGTATTCATATTCCTTCATTATGTATGTTCATGTGGATAGTTTATAACCGTTGTCCGACTACAAGTTTATATTTTACCTTTCCGTTTGCTGTGTGTTTACTGGAATGAGGGTAAAGTAAAAATGGCTAAAATTAGCATATACAGAGTATAGTTAAGGTGTTTAAGCTTGAATTTCAGTTAACCTGCTTTAATACGATAGGTGAAGGCCGCGGTGACCGAGTGGTCATACCACTCACCTCCCACCAAAGCTATCCCGTTTCGATCCCCGACGTGACCAGACCTTGGATTTTCTTCTCATACCGGTGCCTCTCTATTGTAGGTACTCATCTCAGGTCATATTTTGTAACTCGCTGATGCCTCCGGGCGCCCAGTCGTAACTCTCCAACTGTACAGCATCAAGCAGAAGGGAACCAACACACGTCTTAGAATAAGAACAAGTACTATATTACAATATTTGAACTGGAAAATGAGCCCAGAAAAAAGTGGTGTATACAAGGTTTAGATAAACACAGACAATTTTGAATTTGAATATGTCATTTCCAGTTAATAATGGGTTAGTTCCCGTCCGCTTGATGCCGTCCAATTCAAGGTGTGGTACTCTGACCCTCTGGTACCCTCATCATAAAACATTTATTTATTAATAACATAGACTACATCTTACAATCACTGTCAGGTAAACTGCTCACCAGTTGAGGCCGTGCGCATGGAGGCAATTGACGAATATATGATAGTACACCATAGTACTCACGCATTTCCAGCCACCAAAAGCGTTCATTACCCTTGGACAAGCAGAGCTCCTTCAGTTCTTGGACGCAGATGTTGCGTTAAATCAAATATTTAATATCTTTCATCAGTAGTATGAAATAGCCGGTCCGGGGACAGCGGCTGGCGGCTGAGGTTGTGAGGTTGACCTTGACCTTGACCTTTGACATGCGTGACCTTGACCTTTGACCCCTGTAACCCAACACCCCGGCGCCATCTTGTTTCCGGCCGCCATCTTGTTTCCGCCCACCATCTTGTTTACGGCCACCATCTTGTTTCCAGTCGCCATCTTTAATGACGTCAATTTCAAAAAATTTAAAAAAATTTAAAAATTTCAAAAAATTTAAAAATTAAAAAAAAAGGATAAAAATATTCCACCATCTTGTTCCGACCGCCATCTTGGTGGTTTCTTCCGAGTCTTCCAAAATTTTTTTGATTTTGCATTCCATCCTAACCCCACATGCATTAAAAAATTATTTAATAAAAATAAAATCTTTTTATTAAAAAGACTATTTAATAAAAACGTTTTATATAAAATAATTTTATATAACAATTATTTAGTTAATAAAATACATCGGGTATGCTCGGCCCAGCTCGTTAACCTTCGGCAATCTTCGGCCATGCTCGGCAACCTTCGGCTCGACATTCGTAAGGTTCACATGATATGCAGTATACATGTATACATAACCCCTAATATTTT
>PNEQ01060928.1:8197-65299 GCA_003012365.1 Medauroidea extradentata | reverse complement strand
TAGGGTAACATAACAGATTGTTAATATTACAATACTGCATTGCTGGGAGTACTACACAGCACCGTAAAAGCAACAGAACGGATTGTTAAAATTACAATACTGCATTGCTGAGAGTACTACAAAGTTCCGTAAAAACAACAGAACAGACTGTAAAAATTACAATTCTGCATTGCTGAGAGTACTACACATTTCCGTAAAAGCAACAAAACAGATTGTTACAATTACAGTACTGCATTGCGTAGAGTACTACACATTCCGTAAAAGCAACAGGACAGATTGTTAAAATTACAATATCTGCATTGCTGAGAGTACTAAAGAGTTCTGTAAAAGCAACAGAACAGATTGATAAAACTACAATTGTGCATTGATGAGGTACTACACAACATGGTAAAAGCAACAGAACAGATTGTAAAATTGCCATTGCACATTGCTGGGAGTACTACAGAGCACTTTCAATGCAACATAACATATTGTTAAAATGACTATACTGAATTGCTGGGAATACTAAACAGCACAGTAAAGGCAACAGAACAGATTGTTAACAATATCAAACTACGTTTCTGGATTACTACACAGTACCGTCAAAGCAACAAAACATATAGTTAAATTTACCATACTGCGGTGTTAGGAGCAACAAGTAGAGATTGTTAATTCTACGGATTAGCATTGCTGACAGTACCCAGCAACTCTGTAAAGGCAACAAATAACCAGTTTTGTTGGTATTAATATCTCCATTTACCATATGTAGAAAGTAACTGTAACCACTCAGATAGCTGTCACTATGTTAACAATAACTGATGATTGGAGGAACCAAAATCTGGTTCTTACAACAATATATTTTTCTCAGTGTATTAAAACCTCTGTAGTTTCGTTGTAGATGTTATTGGCTGGGATGTTGGCGGTAGGCGAATCAAGAACGTTCGGTTTCATACGTATCCATTGAGAATGTAAACAGTCCAAACATAAACAGCAAATAATAGGTTGTATAATGCTAAAATTTTGACAATGAATTACTGTGTTTAGTATTAACGTATTTTGAAACAAGTCTCACATGGCAGATAAATTTTTAAGCATAATAAATTATCGCTATTTTCCACCATATCTAAGTATAGGCCTACTCTGTCCCAAAAATATAGATTCTTGGTAACACGAGCCTCAGTATCCTTATAGCTATCTCGTCTGCTTTCGTATTCTACAACATAATAAACTTGTACAGAAATAACATATCGCCATAAATAGATGTCCAGTTCTCGTTTTAAAAAGAACATAAGTTCTTATATTGTTATAACTTTTATTAAATGAACAATTTTATTCCAAAAACATTAATGATACAATATTCTATAGAACATGGTTACGTAGAAGTCTATGATATGATTGCATGTTCTACTTACGGTGGATTTCTCTACTATAAGTTACCAAATAACTTAGAAAAAGTTTATTTATCAATAACTTTTCGTTACAGAAAAAATGTTTCCGTACATATCAAATAGGTCTACCTCACAATATTCTACGACATTCCTAAGCACATTACTAAAAATAGTATAATTTTAACTTTATTTACTAGGTATATCAAAAATGCTGACCACGGTACACATATTTTCTTCTTTTTAACGTAAGATACCTAGAGCCCTTAAACTTTATGTAGTGTTGGATTCCGGGCTGGAGCCGCATCGTGCAGGCATCTTGTACCGAGCAGTCCTGATGATGCCTGCTGTAAGGTACGGCGAAACATAGGTACAAGATGCTAGTGCGGCGCGGCTCCAGTCCGGAAGCCAATGCTACATGCCTGAAAACGGAATGCGAAAGCCTGTAATCTTCACTTAATCTTTACATTTTACGCCAAGCAAAAAAGTAAAAGGTTCAATTTCCAGAGTGAACTTTAATATTATTTTAAATAATGACTTTATAAATCGAATACATAATTACATTTGGAATTTTTAATTTCGTTAACAATATGTCTTAACACTTCAACAGCAGATATAAGTTTCCCACTAAATTATTTGAGATCGGTAAACATTCATAAGCATTTTTTTTTTTTTTTTTTAGTTGAAGTAGGACTCACAATCCAAGTTCGAATTACTCTTGTTTGTTGCATTATTTTGTTTCTTAGAAACACATATTAAAACCGTATCATCATCGAATTCTAGTAAATACATTACCTTGCTATAAAATATAAACTCGTAAATCCATAACATCTGACCAATATTGATGACGCAGTTAAGAGACACGTAGTTTTTTTAATAATGAACACATTCTCTTCTTTTCAGAGTCATCAGGCAATGCGTATGTAAAAATTAGCGACTAATGCCGAACACATTTGTAAAATTTTAGAGAACTATAAAACGCGTTTTTAGTAATTTCAGTAAAAATATTGTTATTAAATAATACATGTCGAATTAGGTGAGACCTCACAAAAAAGTAACGTGTCTAAGAGAATTAGCCAAATAACAGTATATTTAAAATACTTAGAAAAGTCTTCTGGGAATCTACAAGTGTTTAGATCTACTTGACTAATGATTTTTTGTGTGTTCCCTCTGAAGAAAATAATCAGGATTTATGACTTAAACATCCCTCATCAATATTTTCTTAACTAAGTTTTTCTTTCAGTTGACGTCTCGGAAATAAATTGTCGGAAGGTACACAAAACCCAAAGAATTTTAATTTTTAATTTAGTCATTATAATATGTGAAATTAGTTATTAAGAATTTGCATTTCATAGTATATCAGATTTAATTAAAATTTATTCTTCTAAGCAAAGCATAAAATAATAGATGTTATATTACCAGTCGTGAACAACTGATAAAATTTCTTTGACCAAAAGTTATTAACGATTCGTTTTGTTAATAATACTGCTATCAGCAAGTGCTGCTGTTCCAGACATGAAACACATTTCCGCGAATGCAGGAGCTTTTAATTAGACGCGAATATGAGGGTAGGGAATGAATGTGGGCGGAGGCCGGGCAGATCGGCAGCTACTTCGAGTGCACTCGGCTATCTTCGTACTCGGCCCGGGCCGGTCACGCCAGCCAATCTCAGCCGGTAGTACGGCTTCAGGGCTCTGCGAGGTCAGATATCGGTTAGTGCTACTACCCGGCCGGCATGCGTCGTGTGCTTGCTATGTAAGTATTATTCACTAGCTACGTTTCACGTTCACAATTCTTCTTACCTGAATTATTTAACTTGACACTGCTCATAGTCTGCGCTGACTTCAAACTCTCAATATAGGGATAAAAAAATACGCAACTAAAGAACGTAATCGTAATATTTTTGTAACATTAATAGGTGAATCAGTCCAGCTGGATGATACTAGATAGGTCAAACGGTGGTTTATTAAAAAAAAACTGTACCCACCATATGCCAGCATAATTGTAGTAAACTTTATTGCCACTTGGATTTAAATATTAAGGTCATTGATTGATAAAAAACAGAATAAGGGTTAAAATTGTACATAGTGCCGGTTAGAGGCATAGTGTGGCTGCATGTTTGAATAGCATGTTCTGACAACAAAGCTGCGAGGAGCAATTCACGCAAACTTGCAGAACGCCAGCTAGAGAACACGTGTTTTATGTCGCACCATAATTCATGAAAGAGAGAATGAGAAGCTATGCGTTATGACCTTAGGTAATTATGTGACCGATTTTACCTTTCAGTACCAAGAGAGAAATTATGTTTTTCTTGAAAACTTTTTATTTTTGTGACGAAATTATTTTAAAATAATATAACAATCTCTGCTGAAAAACAGTTTCAAACTAGATTTTATTTACCTCAAGAGAGTACTAGTATATCGCTTTAATATCACAAGAACGAAACATATTTATATGAGTACATTAATATCTGATGTTGTAAAAATATGCTATAGGAAGATTTAACTCAAATTAGTTTTAAAAAATTGATATACACATTGTACAGATTGATATGCATTAATTAAATGCGCACTTATCACGACTTTTTAATAAAGTTTACAGCATGTACCAATCTCCTTCAAAAACCATTTCAATTTGATTTGATCCTAACTAGTTCGACAAAGAGATTCACTTAAAAGTCCTACAAACAATAAGTTATCCAGTGTGAAAGACATATTTAATAAATTATAATGTATTTGTGATGATAATACTGACACTACTGCCATGCGGTGTTTGCAGTTTCCGCTCGTCTCTGTGCTAATAACACGTCTTCAAATGAAAACGATCAGCGAGTTATGTGTCCACTTCCTTTACCGTATTTTGTCTTACAGTCTATTCAGCAAAACAGGCTACTATAGTATTTGAAAATATTTTTTTCCGAGACGTACACGAAAGTACGAAAAATACTATAGGACTTTTTCTACAAAACAATACTGTCAATGTAAACAAAGAATTCATGACGTCAGTCTTGGCGTCGATGACATTACGCATTTCTTCAAATTCCCTTGAGCTTCACTCAAGACGCTAAACCCGAATTAACGCAAACGTCTATGTTTTTAGACGGGGGCAGTTGAAAAAAAAAATTCAGTATGGAATCGCAAAGTAAATAAGAGCAGATGGGTTTTACTTCACTATCCGATACAAAATATTGGTACCGAAAAGTAAAAAAACCCGTCCGCCCTTTCTTTAGCGATGTCAATTCCAAACAATTATTACCTGAAAACTCATGTACTATATTTCACAACTTTTTGGTATCGCAAAGAGTTAAACAGAGTGGGCGGATTTTATTTTGCTATTCAAAACCACTTTGCTGGTATCGAATTGTAAAATTTAGCCCTTATTTTGATTTATTTCTCCAGACAAAATTACCAATCAATAGTTTGAAATTTAGAAAATGTATTGCCGTGCCTGTTTGCAAACATACAAAAGTATGTGGCAGTAAAAGAGAGCGTTTTCGTGTATTATACACGAACATTTTGTGAGATTTACATAAACGTATCATTGCATATTTACGTCGGCATCTCAAATCGAGTGATACTACACGAAACTGCGCTTGCTTTGATAGTATGTACATAACATTTCGATAAGAAAAAGCATTACACAGTGTGAGTTCAGTAGCGTAGGAACAGGGGGTACAGGGGAACCATGTACACCCTCCCAAAAAAATTTATGGTAGGGTACAAAATGCAATTTGTACCCCCTGCATGCACTAAAAAACAATTACATCTAATAAATAAATACAATATAGCAATAAGTATGTTTATTATAATTTTATGTTTATGCTGACTTTAACTTATACAGTTAAACTAGCCTACTATTAACATAATGGTATAAAAATTCAAGTAAAAGATTCTGTGCTGTAAGCTTACTGAAACTGTTAGCTTTTCTGGTAACGCCCCTACTGTAAACCCCTATAGACAGTTTTTTTTATTGTAAATATTTTTTGGTTTTAGTCTACAATATTTCCTCCCCCTTCCAGGGTTCTATATTCTCCATAACCGCTCGGCTATTGTCATCTTCGCGCAGATAATAAAGTACGTTTTCAAGTTCAGTGAACGTCTTGTCTGTATCATACTGTTTGACAGATAGGATACTGTATAGTTCTTTGTGTTGTAGGGGGCAAATTCTATTGTATTTTATACCAGCTGCCCGGCTGCGGTTTCACCGACTATTCTTTTAAAAATTCACAACATTAGTCAATGAATGATTAGATTTCCGGCAGTGTCAACCGAAGTTCGGTGACTTTTGATGTTTTCCCAGCCCTTTATTCCAGACGCTGCTTCATATCTACCTCATGTCAACCTTCACCACGTCTCAATACCGTAGCTGTTAATAACCGACCATATCTCAACTCAACTATCTCCGTTGCGACTACGCCCGCTATTTGTTCTCACTTTTAACCACTTTTAGTTTAATAGAAAATCAACTGTTCTGCCAGGCGCCACTAATATATGTGTCTATGTAATAGCACAGCGTTCCCCGTTGCCGATTCTTACACGGGATTCTAACCCCAAACCTCCTACCAGGGTTCCAAACAACGACGCCGAGATAAGTCGTCAGAATTATTAAAAAGCAAATTTGTATACACAGTCCTGTGCGGAAAGAGGTATACGTATAGCTAGGACGACAAAAAGTAACAACGTTAAAATTACTTCTCTGGTCATACCTGATTTTCGGTATTTGTGCAGCATTTTACATCTTTCCAGACCTTAAACTGTCGAATTTTTAAAATTCATGAAATACCTTATTCGGTACTTGAGTAAGTTGCATTCCTATTCAGATATCAACTAGATATGTCAACGCGTCTACGAGACGCAGAACATTAAATAGGGGAGGGGGTACGGGCCCCAAGCCGAAATTTAATTTTAAAAAGAATTTTTATATTTGTACGATACATAATTTGTTTTACATACATTGTGACTAATTTTTACAGTAATGGAAATTTTTTTAGATTTCATAGTTCTTGTGTAGAGGCAGGTCAAAGCCCGGTTTTATAAAGGAAACGAACAACAAGAGAAACGAAATAATTCACACGGAAGAACAGTGTCACATGTTACGCCAAGATGTTTATAGTAAAATCAAAAACGAATATTTCTTGTATTTTTATAAAATTGCTGAATTTGAAATTAAAAACTAATAATCTGCAATTTTTTTTATAAAATAGAAAATGTTTCAATGTCGGCATCTTAACATATCTAGACATAGCCCGTGACATCGTTCTTCAGTATGATTTGATTCGTTTCTTTATGTCAGTTGGTTTTCGTATCTTGTACAATACTTCTTTGTGAAAATTTGGGATTTGATATGCCACTATACAAAAACAAGGATGCTGGAACATTTTCATCACTGTATAAAATAGTCACAATGTATGTCTACAAAACAAACCATATATAATACTAATATAAAAATTATTAAAAATACGAAAATTGACGATAACTCCCCACTTAATTCAAACCACGTCTCATTTTTTAATGCCCTTAGAGGTTGAATTTCAAAAGTCCTGGAACAAAATTTTAGGAATAAGCGTAAGCTTGATTTTGAAGTAACAATCAATTCGATATCACAGAGGGTTTAAAAGTTATCACAAATGAATTGAAAATGCATTTTACAGCCTTTCCCGGTTCAAATTTTGAATTTGGAGAAAAAAAATTAAGTTAAATACATTTTTGTAAGCTATATTTTGAAATAAAAAAAAACTTCGATATCTCAAGTGGTTCAAGCGGTATTCAGGATTCATTGAAAATATATTTCACCCCTTTTCATCCCATCATTTTTTAAACTTCGAAAAAAAAATCCTTCTTTATGAGTGCCAACGGCGTAAGGGAAAGCTCCCTTTAAAATGTTATATCTATTTGTCCGGCGGCTTGGGTTGTGTGTTGACGAGTGTATGCGTGTACGGACGGGCACTTCATTTTATGTGTAATGTCTTGTAAATTGCACAAAATGATTAAGATAACATAATTTTTTTTTTCGTGTGTGATAGGTTATTGCGTAAAAAATGTATGGAGGCATGTGAAAATGTTTACCGAGTTTCAAAGCATTCTGCTAGTCAGCATGTTGTAGAGTGTAACATATTTTATATAATGTAGGTATGAAGTTTGCACGTGTAGTACATTCGTTAATTTTTCGTTAATTTATCAATGCTACCAACTAAGTTGCTAAGTCAGCAGAAAAATATTTGCAAAAATTATATATATATATATATATATATATATATATATATATATATATATATATATATATATATATATGTATGTGTGTGTATGTATGTGTGCGTGTATATTATATACTATTGTATAACATATGGCAAATTATATTATCAGATCATGTGTAACTGAATAACTAAATAATATTTTGCGAGCCTGAAATTCCTGAAAACAAATCCAATCATTACGCAAATAAAAAAACTTAATTCATTATTGCTTTGCTGACTGCCGCGGTTGGTGCAGTGACTAGAGCACTCGCCTCCCTCCAGGGTGATCTGGGTTCGATTCCCGGTGATGTCGAGCATAGGATTTTTGCATGTGGGAATCGTCCATACGATGTTGTTGGTTGGCGAATTTTCTCATGCCTCTCCCGTTTCCCATGCCCTTCATTCCGGCGCCGCTCCATTTTCACGTCATTTCACCCAGCGCTAAAACTCTAGATGTTAAGTGCTGACAAAAATGTTTCCATACAGAGGAAATTACGTTCCCGTATGTAGCTAAATATGAAGTATTATAATAACTGAAGTTTGTATAAACAATTTTAATTGCAAAAAACACCGGTATTTACATTAAAACAATTTTTGAAAAACTTCACAGTTTTCTAAGTGTATTGAAGACTTTATTTTATAAGACTGTGTTTCGTCCGTCGTCGAAAGGTAAAGTTTGTTAAGATTTTGACGGAAGAGATAACATTTTTGGAGGCTGCTTATAGGCTGTAGATCACGTAACGGACGGACTGACGAGAGGTGGGTGGCTGTGATGGCTTCACGCATGTCTAGTTTTAGCTTTATACGCCTTTCAAGAAGGGATATGCCATTAGTATTTCTTTTTTTATTTAGTGTTTACATATACTGTCTGCGCCGGAAGTCCCGGTGTCTGAGATTATTGGGTACGTGGACCCGGGATGTGGCGTGCGAGGTAGTAGAATCACTTTTACTATAAAATTCAAGTATTTATTTGTGCTTTAGACGACTTACCGGGAAGCAATACTTTAAAGTTACTTTATAACAAATAGCTCACGTAACACCTGCAATCCCGTACTTGTGAATAATACGTGCTAAACAAGTTTAATACAAATATGAAATATTTATGTATATTTTTATGATTGTATTATGTATTTTTTTAAGATTGAAATCACGTTTCTTTATTATTAATATCATAGAATTTTCCTGATGGGCACGGTAAGCGTGAAGATGTCAAAGCAATGAAAATTCACTTTCTGTGGAATTTCTAGTGAGGAATAATATTTTCCCTACGTTTTACTATTATTTCATAGTATTACACACATATATCTGTATCATTACGCAAAGATTTCTTGAGCGTTGTATCCCCAGTAGCGCTTGTACTGTGCGACTAGTTGCAGCGCTATATATTAATTTGTATAGTATTTTTCTAAACTAGCAAAACGGCCCTTGAAGTCAGCGCACAGAAACTTTTAACTTTTACACCAACATAAAACTGCCTTTCGTAGGGTGTTTCTTACAAATTTTATCTCTCGGTAATATATTTACTGCAAGGCTTCAACCACGTCTTAATCAACCATCGGCCGAAAATACACGTAGTATAGTTCCTTTTACGTTTGTATAAATTATGTTTTTTTCTGTGGTTTTGCCATCGTCCTTATTTAATAGTGGTGTCATCCCTATCAACGTTACCTTAAATCCTTTATTTACACCGCTGGTGTAGAAAACTAAAATATACCCGGAATTATGTGCAACAAGGGAATCAGATTCATTGGCACTTGTTTAAGATTAATAAATTCTTCTCGTTATGCGTGTGACTGTACTGTGAATATCTTCATTTTGGTACAATGATTAAACACTTAAGTCTGTGAACTGCTGAGCAGGACTAGCATAACGTCACAAACCCTCGCGTTTTCGCCACAACAGGTCTAAGACTCATTTGTATCTGTGTTTTATGGCTCATATGTTTCCCCCATATTATCCTATTAATAAACTGTGTATTGAAACTGAAGAGCATTCTAAAATGATACGATTGACTGCTATTTACATTCTGAATTATTCTTGAGTACACGTGTGACTTTACATCTGAAATATTGTCGCATAACTATAGCACATCTAAATTTTTTAATGTTTTAGTCACTGCATTAGTGTTTCCACCAACGTACGTGTATTAAATCACGTAGGTACTTTGTTTTTTATAGATGTAAAGTGCATCAATGTAAATAAAGTGAACACATCTGACCAAAACTTAAGCCACTGAATCACTCATACTAAATTATGCATGTGCACAATTACACATCAGGAAATATAAAAATAAGTTTTCATTGTTTCAATACTTCATACCAACGTAAAAGGCAAAATGCGCGTAGAAAGTGTTTGTTTTTCAAGTCTTTCAGTGCAAATTTGCAAGGGCGAGAGGCAAAGGTATTTCTCAGTTTCACGCATAAGCTCTTTTGATTTATTTATTACTGTTCATTTAGTGAAGGTCGAGTCAACCGAAGGTTTTTAGAGTTTCTGGCGGGATTTTATCCTACGACTGTTAAGTTACAAATCCATAATTCTAAGCACAAGACCACAAATGCAACGTGAGCTGAAATTGGCAGTTTATGGGTTATGCATATTTAAATTTGTTGTTGACAAATGGTAGTGCTTCAGATTTTTGGCTATCGCTTTGTAAATAAATTAGTATCGTTTGATCCATTTTACACTTAGCAATTAAATTAATTGACTTAATCCTAAATTATTTGCGCATTTTAGGCAGATAATTTTAATCTCTGGCTGCTGAGTGTACTATCAACACCAGCGTTCATTCGCATCTGAAATATAGCCTGAATATTAACACTGTTTTTCACCCTTTTCCATTTTGAGTTTAAAGTTCCTTATTATTGCGGTCTGACAGAGATACTTTTATTCACTAAATTAAAAGGAAATGGCACAGTTCAGCAATATCAAATATTCTTGAATATTTGCATTTTATCTTAAACTATTGATATTCATGAAAATATGTATTTAATTTCATACAAAATTCTCGGCACCTAGTCGCCCCACTATTTTAATTGCTGTCTTCCTTTAGTTGATCAATGTTTAACCTTGAAGCATAAACTCGTACACATTTATGGGTCTACAAAAGTATTGTATAGCCAAAAATCAGGAGATAATATTACTTAGGTACGTTATATCCCGAACTTAACGATTTACACGAATGTTTAAAAAAGTACCATATAATTTCTAATACATGCTTGAATATTTTGCAGTAAACCGTGGCGTTATTTTTATTGTAGTTTCAGTTACAAATTACGCAGAAAGTTTTAACATTTCAAATATATGGGCTGATAGTGTCAACATTGTTGTGTCTTTCGTACAAACCTTTAAGTCTGCGAACATCTACAAGATGCGTCGTAAGTTGGTTGCTGAAATCTGTAACCTACAATAATTACATGAAGAGATCCAAAGAATTTCAAAACACAAATACATATATTCTCGTCCTTGATAGCCACAACGGTTAGAATGGAGAATTGAGGTAACCCAAGCGCTACAAACTCTTGTACTGAGCGAAGCTCACACATACAAAACAGTGTGCCTCTGTACAATAGAGATCAGTCTATACCATCGTAGCGTGCTCAGTGTGCTACACACCTGATTAGACTATGAGATGTCAATCTGTGTCTGAAGGCGAAACGACAAGCATATAATCTTCCGTGTTGCGGA
The DNA here is from genome assembly GCA_003012365.1 of Medauroidea extradentata. Lineage (NCBI taxonomy): Eukaryota > Metazoa > Arthropoda > Insecta > Phasmatodea > Phasmatidae > Medauroidea > Medauroidea extradentata. Next base: position 54,019 of record PNEQ01060928.1, on the reverse strand, counting down.
ACAATTTTCACAGAATGACCATCCCAACCGTCGTGGCCAAAGGACGAGAATGGATGCATTTGTGATTCGAAACTCTTTGGATCTCTTCAGGTAATTATTTTAGGTTGCAGATTTCAGCAACCAACGTACGAAACAGGTCGCAGATGTTCGCAGGCATAGATGTTGGCGTGAAAGAGACAGCAATGTTAAGGTTAACTGTCCTGCACGTGTAGTAAGTTTCTCTGCTACGTAATGGCAGTACATTCAGGAATTAAATATTTATTTCATAGTTCATCAATAAATTGAAAACCTGTGGATGGGTTTCAGTTATTAAAATCGTTCTTTGGAATACCATATAAATTTTAATAATTATGTTGCATGTTATTCAGAATACATTATGCCATTTTTATAAAAAGCATTCATTTGAAATTTATTTTTTTTTGGGAAAGTCTACATATACATACTATACATACTTAACCATCAGTGAAGCGAATACAAAGCCATTTATATATATATATATATATATATATATATATATATATTTTAACTGGCCAAGTAATTTAAGCCGAAAAATAAATAGATGATTGTAATATATCTAGTGGTGAGGAGACGGAGGTCGGGCCGCGTTGCATCTGGTGAGTGATAACATCTGGGGAACGGGGAAGGGGGAGAAGTTGGAGTCACGTGCGGGCGGCGTATGTTGAGAGAGATGTGATATTCGGCATATGAGATAGAAACACTCAAGCGACAAGCTTCTCAGAACTAAAGAAGGGATCAGCCATAGCTTTCAGCTTGGTACCGCTTGGCAATTAATATGGCGGTATCTCAGTAAACATTGGAGCAAAATTGTGTCAGGATAGCGTGACCTAGATTCGAACCCAGGTCCTCGCGAACATTAATAAAAGCGTTGTACAACCGCTCCACTTCACTCAATGTTTGTCACTGAATAACGGGTAAATATCGCATAATTTATTCTTCAGTATGTTACAATGGCCGTTTGTGTTAAAACAGATCAAAGATATTTCTTACTATCTTTGAAATAACTGTGCAAAAAGTGCATTGCTGGAATTAGTTTCTTGGACATACTCTATTGCAAAAGAATGACTGTCAAAGAAAACTAAACAAATACTAGAAAAACATAAATAAGCAGAGTATGCTTTAGTCAACAAGATAAATACACATGAAATTCCAAAATGGAATCTGATCAAATAAAACAAGGGACAAACATATAATAAATGAAAAAATAACAAATAAAAAAAATCAAGTATCTTGCGACACAAGGATGTGACGAAGCAAAAAACACAGTAGATATCAGACACGAACAGAAAATTAACAAAATGACACAACGAAGAGACGAAACAAACCACAACAGATATCAAACACAAACAGAAGAGACAAACGACACAACGATGAGACGAAACAAAACATAGTAGTTTTCCAGACAGTGTTAGGGCGTTTCGGGAACTGGAATATATATCTGTCATCAGGTAGACACACAGGATTCAGGAACACGAGTGCGACTGTTTCTGAACCCTGTGTGTCTACCTGATGACGGGAGAATATTCCAGTTCCCGAAACGTCGTAACACTGTCCATCTGGAAAACTACAATGTTTTGTTTTGCGTCATCGTTGTGTCGTTTCTCTCTTCTGTTTGTGTCTGATATCTGCTGTGGTTTGTTTCGTCTCTTCGTTGTGTCGTTCTATCAATTTGCTGTTCGTGTCTTATATCTATTGTGTTTTTTGTTTCGTCTCAGTCTTGTGTCGCGTGATACTTGGTTTTTTGATTTTTGATTTTTTTGATTTTTTATTATTTTCATTTATTATCTGTTCGTCCCGTGTTTTATTTTACCCGATTACATTTTTGGAATTTCATGCTGTGCATGTATCTTGCTGACTAAAGCATATTATGCTTATTTATGGTTTTCTATTATTTGTTTAGTTTTCTTTGACAGTCATTCATTTGCAATGGAGTATGTCCAAGAAAACAAATCCAGTCGATATTTTTTTCTTTGAGACGGCAGTGAAAAAAATTGCCGTGTCATATGCCAATGGACGATTATAAAATTTTTGTTTTCACAGCATTTTGCAAAATTATTCTCTCGCCCTTTTTTATCAAAGGAATAACTTTACAAGGTTGAAATTGTTGGCAAGCTTACGAGGAGCGCTACAGATGGAGGCCCCTTGTGCTGTGCATGAAAGTTCGAAATACTGTACAAGCTGTATGTAAATCTGGGCCCTATTCCGAAATGTATTACAAATTACAAGCTTTACATTTTGAGTTACAAGTTACTAATTACTATTAAGGAGTTAATATTTTCTTGGCTGTTGTCTGCAATATGTTTGCTTCAGGGTGTGAGCCACATCAGATGATTATCTTGCGACATTTAGGCAGTCGCTGCAGCTGTCATCATTAAGTAGTCAGAAGACCTGACAAATGCAGTTGTTTTGTTTCGCCCCCCCCCCAACATTGTAAATTATGACCTTAAACATGCTACTTAAGGTCCTGGAAGGGAGATTGATTTTAATGGCATAAATTTTGCGTGCCAGGCTAATTAGCCTATACACATTTCGTAATTTAGTAAATGTATACCGTGGGTCATGACAGATGCCGCCGCCGGATTCTCATATGCGATCTGAGGCCGTACAGTCACGAGACCGGGGACCGAAGTCCCCATAACTCGTTGTCTGACAGATGCATGAGATTGGAAGTCCTTATATACCCTGGTGTCTGAGTGGCTGCTTCCTGGTTGGCTGGGTTTGTAGGCCAATCATAGGTTTGCTGACTCCTTGTCGGCTGAGTGGTTAGCCAGTGCTGATATTGTCCTGGTGAGCTTCTTTCTGGTTGGGTGGGTTCTTTGGCCAATCTTATGCTGACTCGCCCCTGGTTGGCTGGCCCATACAGGTGAGTCTGTCGGGACTGCCCTCTGGTCATTATATTTTGAATAATCCACAAACAGATGCACCCATATTTTGTTTAATCAGTAGCCATCTTCCCTGTTGATATTGTTGGAGTGTTTCATACAATTTCGATTGCCTTTCTCACAGTCCTCAAGTTGTAATTGCTGATGTTGGCTATTTTGGAAAATCTGTCGAAATCGATGCTGTGTTTGGTTTACAATGAATGTTCTGCTATTGCTGACTATTGGCTTTCGTATTTGTAGGCTGTGATATGTTCTTTTATTCTGGCTGTGATTTTTCTGCCTGTCGGTCATATGTACACTTTCCCATATGAACAAGGAACTCTGTATGTACCCGCCTGTCCTTCGGCTGGTGTTTCATCTTTTCCTGATCCCAGAATTCCTTCTATATTTTTCATAGGTTTTTAGATGGTATGCGTATAGTGCTTATTGAGAAGACGTGCCAATCGCTCAGTGGTGCATTTAACATACGGTAGAACTGAAATGTTTTTCAGGTGTTCTTTTTTCAGATTTCCTGGTTCGGCTTTTTATGATCTGCTGTATTTTCCGGTGTGAATAACCGTTTGCTTCTAAGATTACGGCGAGATTTTCATTTCTGCTCACAGACTACAAATGTGTCGAGCTATAGAGTGGGGAAATTACAACATTTCCTGTGCCATATCAACATCATCCGTTCAAGCATATTATCTTTCGCAGAAAAGAACAGTCATACAAAAAGTTTAGTTACAGGTTTTCTAGTGATGCACGTAGGCGGCCGAACGGGAAAAACCTTAGATTGCTAATTACACTGCCGCTAATTTTAAGGATGTAGTAACATACAGTTATTTTATTACTTCTAAGTTTCTTCCATTTACAACTAATAAACCCGCAGTATTGCTAATGAACGCAGTTATAATATACCGCATCTTATATATGAGCATCTCGCGACAAATGTTCACGACAGTCTGCTTACACGCACCACCATCGGCCACGTCCTGGGTATTCGAAGTCCACGACGGCCTCCATGCACCACACTATGGCTCACTACAGCCAGCAACTGAATGTACTGTCAAACAATATGCAGAGTAAGTATTCTCGTGATGCTGCATACAATATGAATACAAAAAGTGGGACTTGTGGTGCGAAGAAAACATTACAAAAATCACTCGCAGTATCACACAAAGAATAAATTAATTATATGAATACGACTAGAATTGCAAGTTATGTGGGGTTTTAAACTATATAGAATATGATGTGAAAAATAATTACAGTCACTTGGCGTAAATTTGTACCATTTTGGAGTAACATTGTACCAGACATTTTAATATATGCAATAGCATTGTGGCATTCGAACACTATGCACACTTCAAGATTAACAAATTCGTTCATCTAGAACACAGCCATATTTTTACATTATGAAATACTTAATTTGAATGTAAACTAGGCTTGTGGTACAAAGTTGCCCTGACCAGTACAAATTTATCCCAAATGACTGTAATTAATACATTGTTATATGACTGTAAATTTTCTATTTAATAGATAATGCAGATATTCGATTCTGTTTTAAACATTCAGAAATGTTTATACTCAACTTTGAAGTGCATTATGTTCGTTCAAAATTTGCCGCACATAAATTACAAATCCTCCCGTGGATAACAGGTAGTTGACTGCAATGAATATTACAGTCGAAATTAGTTGTCCCGAATATCCACACTAGCTCTAATTGGTAGAGACCATAGCATTAATTCGATGTAACTCACCAGCAGCGGGCTTATATTATTGATCATTGTTTGCAAAATGTATAAAACATAATAAGATCTTCGCGTTGATAAGTCACAAGTATGAGTTATTCACAAAATCCAGTTGATGTAGCTCAAGGTATCATAATGTGGGTTGCGTTTTTTGTTGCGCTCTGTAGCGTCACTAACTAAATAAACAAAATTTAACGTAAACGGAGTTGAATAAAAATGAGAGTAGTACCAACGTAATGCATATTTAAGTGTCAGTTAGCATATGCAGTATAAATATGATTTCTTACCATTACATTTCTCTATCACTACCTTTTTTTAAAATACGTAGGCACGTCTGTGCTACCTGCATAGAAGGTTATTTCTGGCGCCGGTGAAGTAGTCTACTTTCCAAAATAAGCAGTTTGTAACCGCAAAGGGCATAAAAATTTACAGAATTAAAAATATTGTGAAATTTGCGGCTTAAAATCGTTGTAACTTACATTTCAAATAGTTAAAATTTTTCAAAGTTTAAATTATAATAAACAAATTATTGATGACCAGTAAAACAATCATTGCCTCATAATAGCCAAAACTAAAGCAAACATAATCATATTTCTTAATATGTTCTACATAACGTAAATGATACCACAAGGGAAGAACAACACAAACTTTCAACATGAAACACTTTGAAGTATTGCAAATAGTAAAAAAAAAAAAAAATCAATTTTTTTCACTAAAATTTACTGCTTGTCAAATTATTTGGGCTAGGTCCACTGAAGTCAATGATGCCTTTACAAAACCAAGAGATGCCCCACTCTTCCATTCCGCAACTGATTGACTAATAAATCAATCTGAGAACCGTACATTATCGTAACAATGTAAGTTATTTATGGGATTTTGGTAAATGTCAGTACATATATGTCATCGGTAATTTGAAATAGTACAATAATAGTATACCTTCTCAATAAATTGAAATAATTCACAGTTAAACTGCGACTTTTTCTGCAATGGGTTCACGAAAAGATATTGATCTAATAATTCTCGGGTCATTTATTTACAGAAATATTACGTTTTAGTAGGATCATGGTCGATCGTTCTTACAAAAGGACTGACAATGCATTCCTTAAAAGGGTTTTACTCTAGCCTGACAAGTGTCCCGTCAGTAGGTACATAGCTACGTCATTCTGCCCATATACGCCTAATCGAAGTGTGACACGATTAATTATGCTTCTTCAAATTAAAATAATTCGAAGCATTACGTAATCGTGCACGTCAATTGCTAATTACCTGAAATCTAAAAAATAATAATATTTTACCTTGAAAACCACGCGTTTTTTTAGCTGCACACTTACTCTCTCTCTTTTTTTTTTTTTTTTTTAGAAATGTACTGGAAAAAGCAAAATATTCTACTTAAAAAAAATACAAGACAAATTATATGAAATCGAGCTGTTAAAAACTTCAACCTAACTCATATTTTACATTCGTAGCCTTCAGTTACTAAAGGGACTAAAACCTTGCGAAGTTATAAAGTTAAGTATTACATACAGACAGGTGTAAACAAAACAAATGTTTAAAATGTGGAAAAAGAATTCATTAAAACCAAAAATAATAAAAAACTAAGAAAAATTCGTTACAATGTTACACTCAAATTCCTGTGCAGTAATTAAGGTACTACGCGCGGTTATCACGCATGCACGAATTGTGTACTATAGTAACAGGATGATGACAGCATTAAACAATCTACTGTTTAATTGGCTATGTCGCCCACCTGTTGCATGTTCGTGGTGTTATTTATTTAGATGTACATGGTTGAGTTCGGATGGGGTGCGTTTTCATTAAAATAAATTCTGTCAATTTGGTCGAATATGGGTTTTCAGTTTTTCAGTAAGTTGAATGTAGTAGGAGCACGAAAATTCGGTTCGTGATGAAACTTCATTTCTTGAAATGTGAGGTAACGACACACTGAATAGTGTATAAACAAAGAAATGTAAAAAAAAATCTATTTTTAGATTTTGTTTTAAGAAAATTTAAAGTTGTTTTTCAGGATAGTAGTATTCTCTTAGTATTGATTTTATGGAAAAGTTGGAAATATATTTTCGACTAACTTTCTATAAACTATCACTACTTAAAATTAAAGCTTTCAAACCTCTCCTGCACACCAATTAGTTTCCTGTACTCGGTTACGTTGCCGCAAACTAACTAGCAAAATTATAACAGTGTATAGAAAACATAGTATACCGAAACATAAACCAGCAATGTCTAAGTGCAAAAGTTTACTTCACATCCTAATCCTGCCACCAACGTCTTAACATGCAGACTGGAACATGTACAGAACGATCGCGCACTTAAGCACAGATTATGTTCATCTCATCAGCTGAATATTCCTAAACTTTACTTACTTAGCCCTTTCCCCTTATTAAATTGCAATATCGAGATTTATTCATTCCTACACACAAATCAAAATATTTCTCAGTGTAATTTACTGTTTCTGTGTTCCGATTATGGAACAGTGTACTAGCCAACTCTCATAACTCGCAAGCTCACCTGGGTTTCTTATGTACCGGACGCTTAAATGGATTTTGTAAACTAATTAATATTATATCATCAACTGTTTGGTGGAAATTAATTGTGCATTTATGAAGATTATTTAAACTTAAGCGAATCTAGTTTGTTAAATTGAATAGTAATATAGCTGTTCGTAAACTAAAAAATAACTTACGGAGTTTTAATTTGGCCATTATTATTCAAACTACGTTATAAGATTGGTTTAGTGTAACAGAATTCAACACGCAAAAAAATAAATAAACAAGAACAACACATACACGCCGCAAGAAACACACACCTACGCCCACACATTCACACACACGCACACATACGCACACACATCCACACACGCACACACACGTACACACACCCGCGAACACACAGATACACAAATTCATACACACACGGGATGTAAAGAAATTAATAACCCAAACTCCGGGAGGGCGGAATAAGCCCTTTCAAATCGAGTTTGAAAAGCGCATTTTGTCTAAATATAAAAAACTATTAGGAGTAAAAAACGATGCTTTGGCTAGTTTAAGAACTATTTATATCTTTAACATTGAATAATTTCAGCCTTCTAACCGTACCCTTTCATGAAAATAATAGGGGTTGCCCCCCCCCCCCTTATATATCATACAATTACGTTGGCGTTACATTTTGTGAACATTACAATCATGTTGTCTGTTCGGGCAATACACCGTAAGTAACAAAAAAAAGTCCTCTAACCGCAAATGCCTATGAAGCACCAGTAGTATGGAATAGCCGAAGCTGGAACACTGGCTCCTGGCTGTGGGAAAGTGGGCAAGGCCGCCATGTTGGATTACGTCACAGTGGCCATTTTGTTGTGCACGACGGCAATTTGGTCACATTTGTCATGTCATACATATCATGTCACATTGTCACATCATGGCACATTATGTCACATGTCACATCATGTCATATGTCACATGTCATATCACATTATGCCAACATCCTATGTTATGCCATATGTCGTATGTTATGTCACATGTTAAGTATTATGTCATGTCACATCATGTCGTCGATTTTGTCGTGTCATCCATCTTGTTTCCAACAGTCACTTGTCTGAGGGAATTTTTCCCTGTAGGAGGGAATTTTTTCCCTCGAAATTTCCCTGAGTCATCATCTGCTGGAGAGATCATGTCCATTTCCATCACTGGCTACTAGGCAGCGCTGGTTTGTTTCCATCATCGGTTACTAGGCGGCGCTAGTGTCGCAGTTTGCTCCCATCATTGGCTGCTAGGGGGTGCTGCAGTCGACATCCGCCATATTTGCTCCTGGATGTGTGCCGCCTTGTTTGTTCCAACGTCTATATCACTGTGTGCTCTAGTATCGCTATTGATGTAAGGTCGAATTTGCTTGTACATATTTGTATATGGGAGAATTGAATGTATGGCATTATTTTTAGCAAGTTAAAATTTTTAGTTCACCAGGGGTTGGTTTCGAACTTTGAACCTTAATGTTATTAGACACGTGCCCTAGCCCAGTGAGCTGCGAGTGCATTGTCTACAGGGCAAGGTTAAAAGTTTATATATAAAAATAACATTTTTGAGCTGATAAATGTTCACATTTAATTTATTTTCTTTAAATTTTTAGCATACCTATGTATTATTGATTTTCTGTATATATTAAATAGAATTCACTACTTCTTTCCTTCTAAACCTCAAAGCAGGCAATTGAATCATTTGATTATGATTCAAAAAATGCACACATGAATCCTCAAAGCAGGCAACTTAATAATTTTTATATGATTCAAATAAATGCATGCACGAAACCTCAAAGCGAGCAATTGAATCGTAAAAAGTTGGCAAAGCGAGTAAGTAAATAACTTACATTTATAAAATAAAACAACTCTGTACGATTTTATTATTAGACAGATCCAAGATGGATGCCTCGTAGACTACGACTTGAGAAAAAATCGAAACACCTTGACTTTTTGAAGATGAAATGTAATATAATCGACTGAATTTGTTCAGAGATATCCGGGACATAGGCTACTGTATGCAAGAGAGGTCTAATCCAACACCTTGGATTTTTTACCACAGTGAACATCTGAAAGGTGATAGAATACACATAAAAAACATAGATTTAACTTCATTGTCTAGAGATATATAATTTAGAAGCCTCGTAGGTGATGGCGTGAGAATTGTTTCGTCTAGCACAATTCCCACATACGAAAATCAGGAGACTGGCCTCGCAAAACTTGATGGGAAGGTGAGCATCCTAACCATCGCTGTTTTTCTGCCATCTCGCTGGAGCCACAGACGCTCTTGTACTTAGAACTCATTTCTAACTAACCACTTGGCACAAACTGTATTTTATTTATACATAGCACATGCTGGTAAGATGATGACGATATTGTTTTCCTCTGCAGTCTACCAGCAACAATATAAAGCGCGTTTCTTGATCATTCGTCATTCAGTTTGCTGAGAACTGTCAACATGGAATATTTTCATCCAGCTAATCATTACGTCATTGTGACACCAGGCTTATTTATGTCTTACAAAAAGGTCTCCATTTCTGCATTGCTCACGACACGTTCCAGCAATTGACATAGTTTCATCCATTGAGAGCGCAATATACAAACTCCCTGCTGCTAAACAAGACGAATTTCGCTGGACTGTACGCACAGCGATTAATTCAGCTGGCTTACCAAAACCTAATATCTCTCCCGATGAACTCAAAAGCCATCAAAAATCTAAAATCTGACCCTGACATTGTAATCCTTCTGGCAGATAAGTGCCGTGCTACTGTAGTACTAGATTAATAAGATTATGACAAAAAAATCACAGATATCATTACCACTGAAAAATACACACACCTTGAAAAAGACCCCACCGCCAGCATAGAATGAAAAGTGTACCAAACATTGAAAAAACATCAAAGTCACTTTCCAGACAAAATAAGATCAGAGCGGATGCCACACAGCAGTAGATCACCCCATACATATGGTCTTCCGAAATTCCGTAAACCTGACATGCCTCTGCGCCCGATTATCAGCTGTTGCAATGCTCCATGCCAAAAAATATCAAATATCTCCTAAAAATTGCTGAAACATTCATAGGGCAGACACCAACTTTTGTCAAAGACACTAGTCATTTTATATCCATAGCCAAAACATTAAAAATAGAAAACACCGACACCCTAGTGAGTTTTGATGTCCAAAGCCTTTTTACCAATGTACCTGTGGCTGAAACTGTCAACATTGTCAAGGCCAAGCTGGAAGCTGACCAAAAACTAAACGACAAAACAACCATACCAATTCCGTCGCATGCCAACTTAGGTTTCTTTTTTATATTTTTGTAATTTCTTTTATTATCTGTTTTGTTCCTTGTTTTATCTGACCAGATTCCAGTTTTGGAATTTCATGTCTTGTATGTATCCAGATGACTAAGGCATACTCTGCTTATTTATGTCTTCTTGTCTTATTTTTAGTTTTCTTTTGACAGTCATTTATTTCGCAATGGAGTATGTCCAAGCAAAAAAATCCAGTCAATGTAAAACCTCTTATGTTAAGACTAGTGAGTGATACTTATACAAATTCAAATATTTTGTGTTTTCAAATCTGATAAGTCATCCTGCCTCGACAAATAAAAAATAATGTGGTACCTTAAATCGTTGTGTATTTAAACAAAGTTCTAGGTTTCAAAAAACAGAAATGAAAATGTAAATACTTTACATAGAATACTTGTCCAGTCAAGTACAAGATATTCACGATAAAGTATGATTTTGAAGTATGATATTCGACAGACCAGTAAATACAATTTGTTACAAGTACTCGCATGTTTTAAAGGGCAATAATATCTTACTGGTTGGATAATATAGATTTTATACTGGTAAATAGAGAATTACCATTCATTTTCTAGGGGTAAGAAAAATATAAGATACCATCACACTGTTCACTTGAAGTCATTTTGCTGTGTCCGATGTAATTTTTCTAACTAACTTGTTTCAGTTCTGCTACATGATTACGTATCTTATTGAATAAATAGACGTCTTCTGGTTCCCAAGGGAGGCACTCTAGATTTGAATGCAAGCGAACAGAGAAGACTTAAAACTGTACAAACATGACCACAATAAAATAATGTTTTTCGTCTGTAAAATTGATTGTGGATTGTGTGGAGTTAATTGTGGAGCATGTGGCGTTAACTGTGGAGCATGTGGAACTAATTGAGGAGCATGCGGAGCTGACTGTGTAGTGTGCGGAGCTGATTGTGGAGCCTGTGGAGCAAGGTCGCCATGTTGGATCAATCTGCTGCCATCTTGTATTACATTATCGCCGCCATGTTGGATCAATCAGCCGCCATCTTGTTGCTTGTGTTTGCGTGTTTACCAGTGTCTCTGGTCCCAGGGTTATCGTGGTTGTTCGTTGTACCGCTGGCTGAGGAAGATGATCTGCTGCTAAATTTGTTTGGTAGTTTACGATGACGGGAGGTGAAGATGTCGATGTAAATTACCTGCGATAGCTAGTGACGGGTTTGATTGCGGAACATGAGGAGCATGAGAAGGAGCATGAGGAGGAGCCTGATGTGCAAATTGCAGTGCAAATTACAGTGCTAATTGCAGGGCTAATTACAGTGTCTGTGGTACTATATCCTCAACATGTTTCGCCAACATCGTTGTTCAGTGCCTGCTGCACATAGGGAAAACCTCCCTATGCACTGTAGGCTTATGTAACTGCATTTTGTGACATGCTGCAACAACTGCATCACGGATTGCTTTTTCAGATTCTGGCCTTGTAATTAACTAATCAGTTGATGTAGTAGGATGCCGAAGCGCAGGTGCGAGTTGCGGAGTATGTATTCTCATCGGAGTTACGTATGTCTGTGTACTAGAAGCGACTTATCGCTGCGTCTCGTCAGGGTCATAGTTTCGAAGACGAGCAGCAAGAGTCGCACCATTGCTCTGCTGTGTTTACAAATGCAATTTACAGCATTTTTGAATTTAATTTTGAGTGTACATATTTTATTGGAATGCACCCAGGTGTGTGTGCTGTGAACTTAAGGCATTAATTTTACAACATTTCCAATGAGTGTCAATTTTTGCTCACTTCGCCCATGCAGGGGTGGCATGTATGATATTAAGGCGGATCATTATGTAATGAATAATAATGATCAATATCGTTTTAAATTAGTCGTACGATAAATGTCTTACATGCGGTCATCAGCGAAATTTCTCTTGCTCCCTAACATGACGTCGCCATATCAGAGGCTGTTATGTAGTATTGTATCGAGATACTTTACCTCGTTTTTAGATGGAATGTCCTCATTAATGAATATAAGGTGGGGAAGGCGGGCGGAGATACGAGGGCGTGTGTAAGCTACCGCCTTGCATTTACCCACATTTATTAAAATGCATTCCCAACAAAAATAATCTTCTAGCTCTTTAAGCTGTTCCTACACGCACTGAGTGGCAATATCATCTATTTTATAATGCGAGTATATTACATCTATGTTCCTTGTCACTTACGAAGCTGAGGAATATCGTAGTTATACGTGCTGTACAATACAGGATCTGATACTCTGCCTTGGGGAGCACAGACCCTCATTTCTTTATGTTTTGTCGTCGCTCCTTCGATTGTCACTGCGAAGGGCCGCCTCTCTAAGTAGGAGGCGATAAGTTTTCCATAACCATCGGCGAATTGCTTTTCAAATATATTGTATAACAGCCCAGCATGAAAACACCCTTTCAAAGACTTTCTCTACATCTTGAATGACTGCTACAGTATAATTGCGAAAGTTAAAAGTGGTAATTAGATGTTGAGTTACATATCTAACTTACATACAGATGCTATATTTTTACGAAAGCCAAATTGCTCACTAGAGAAAATGTTTGCGGTGCTAATGTGCGTATCGAGTCGGCCCAACCAGAGCACACCAGTGCTCGTTTCAGAGGGAGCTGAAAAGGCTTATGAATTAAACATTTTGCCGCAGGGTGTGATCCTTGTCGGGCTTACGGAAGATGTTAACTTAGCCACATTTGCAGGGCGTGAGAAAGTTCGTCATGCTTGCATTTATAAAACTAGTTAGTGTCTCAACCAAGGATTAAGGATGAGGTTTCAGGACTATGGCTTGCATGGAGTAGAACATGGGTGCTCTGTGAGTCGATTATTTGTGTGATTTGCCGCCTTATTTTGTCAGACAGTGAAACACTATATTACTCCATATTTTTTTCTGGGATATTCGGACTAATTACTTACTAGATTATCTCCGCGATAAGTTTTGCCAGAAAGTCTATCGCAGGAGACTTAATGATTACTGCCATGGAAAGAAAATGTGTGAGGTTGTAGGCATGGAGATAAACTTGTGCATTGTGAAACATGCTCGAAACACGTGGCTTGCTTTTGACCGTGTTTCTGAATGCTCAGATCAATAGTGCGTGCGGCCGGCTACAGCTGCAAGCAAGACGAGCCTATATCAAACTGGCGAGGCGAACAACATGTCTAACACGTAATAACGACGAAAGTAACGGTGACTTGCCCTTACTTGTTGCGCCAACATCTCTTACTTCTACGCAATGTCTTCCCTTGTGTGTCTTAGGCTGCAGAAAACTAACATTTAAGCCACAGTTAAGCAAGTCACGAGCCAAACAATTTATGTTCTGTCGTTAGTAAAGCGGACTTAAAGGCTCGCCGAATATGTTTCATCGCCCTTATTTATTAAACGTAGAGCTTACAGCAGTGATGTAAATTACGATGGCTCGATTGTTGACATATTCATTGGGATGAAAATCGTCACGAACGTTTACGCGTATAGCATCCTATGGTTGTCCCTTTAACTACTTGTGGACAATGTACAATAAGGGTTTCTGGCAAACAAAGTTCTATGTCTTATATCTGCTGCCAGATATAAGACATCAGTTCGTACATAGGTTATGATTCAGAGCGATAATACTTTGAATTTCTGTCTGTAGTACTAGGTCTTAAAGATGTAGTCAAGTTCCTTATACTTCTGCAACCATTAATACATTAAATGCATAACACCATAAAAAATGCTCCAGGAACTAATAGAATAATCCGGAATGATTGATTCAAGTTTTATATAAAAGTAGAAGGTGTTTAGTTTATTATACTTTAAAAATTAACCTCTGCAGCATAGTTATTTTATGACAAACTGTATTATTGTGGACATACGACATTGCAGTATTATGTCGTCCCAGAAATCTTAGAAAGATACGAAGAAAAACAAACAATGAAATATGAAAAAAAGAGAAAACAAGTCGAGTTGGCTGTAGTCAACACATCCATAAACCAAAACAACAGAACATGAAAGATCCCATAAGAAATTAGTCAACGACAATTAAAGGGAAAAAATATAATGATAAACAATCAAAAATAAAGTCGAAATGCAAAACAATCCAATATGTAAAACTCAGGACATCACAATTAAGACAGCACAGACAATACTGGAACGAATACGATAACGGACGTAAGACAGGACAACAAAGACGTCGTCACAAACAACACACTAGACGACACAACGATGAAGACACAAAAGAACATAATAATATCGTATTTCGTTATTTGTTTTTCTTAGTATCTTTCCAAGATTTCTGGGATGACATAATATTGCAATGACGTATGTCCACAATAATACAGTTTGTCATTCTGTCCCATTGCAAGAAACATTCAAAGACATTACTGTTATTTTATGTATAAAGAAATTAATAAACAATGAAAATTTGAATTTCTTTCCTAAGACTCTGTGGATTTCCAGTCTAAATGCATTACAATTATACTCCATAAAAGTACATCAAAAAACATATTTTAAAATATGTTTTCAATAAATGATAGTTACACAATATTCATATAACATGTTAGAAATGCACTTAAAAGTTAATTTTATTAAAATAAATTACACTACAATGTAGGGCTTCAGATTCGGATATTTCGATTTTAAACCTGGAATCTGTGTCTGGCACAAAAGTTTTTACATTCAAATTAAGATATCGCAACCTTATTTATCGTAAATTAATATAATTTACAACAGCGATCAATATAAGACTATAATTATGGAAACTCGCAAATTTTCGTAATCTTTATTGGAAGGTGCCGCAGTCCCAATTGAGTGGCAGAAGTTGAAACTACTTGAAGAACCTCAAATAAGAATGTATAGGAGAGCAGATGATGGCTTGTAGTGTGTGGCGAAGAGGACAGGAATGCTTAGTGTTGGGGAAGGGGGGAGGGGACACCTGTGTGTTAACAACAGTTTGGCGAAGAGGCAGAATTGTCGGAAAGAGCGGCGAGCGGGAGGGAGGGAATTTTACACCGTGTCTCACAGCCACAACACCCAAAGATGCGAGCATCTTCTACTCTACCCCACCTGTCATACGCGAGTGCTTGGTTTGGTTACAACTGCGCAACACACCAATATGTACATTGTAACTGCCAAGAAACAAGTCTCGCATATCGGCACCCGCATTGTACAGTGGATTATGATCACGTTACGTCAGGCTCTAGTAGAGGCTTCGCGAAGTTCTGTGCCTATCGTTGTGTTAGGCATTATCGAACGATGAAGTTGCACGACTCGCGGGGGAAAATGTTTGTTTTCATAGTTCTTATGTTATGAAATGTTGTGATATTCCAGCCTGGTTCTATACACGTTTTGTAGTGCCCCGTGGACAACAATTCAGATAAAAGAAATTCTTTCTTTGAAATGAGCATGTTTTATGTCTCCAGTAATGTTGCTAACAAATTGTAGCTGCGGTAAATTTTACAAAATCATTTGTTCAGGACATTTGTGATACATAATTACTAACGATTTCACCAAATTATACCTTGCATTTATTTTCCTATGCTACAGAACAAAATGCCCCGTGGATTATTTGTACAAACATGCTAGTGGTAATGTCTGATAAGTTATGAAGCCTTTTCACGTAATATTACCTTTCACTAGAATAATTTCAAAATCGCAACATGTCACGCACGATACTAGCCGCTAGCGACCAGTTTCTGTCGCAACATTTTCCTAATAGAGCGATGACATATCGCTGGCTGCTGGTGTCACTTTTACTTGTGCTGCCATCTTAATTTCAACGCAATTCAGAAACTGTAGTTTATACTAAGTCAATTACAAGTTTCATAATAGATTTACCTTCGTAGCTTTCAGTCTTAGGCCGCGGTTACACGGGCCTCGGGACTGATATAAATTAAACTTGCTCAGCCGTACGTGTGGTCACACGGTGTCTGAAGTATTTCATATCGTTGCTGCTTCCTATTCAAACTGAACAGGTTGTAAAGGTTCTTCACCTAAACAACAATCTCAATGCCTTGCTGTGATTGGCTCGTTGAACATCAACAAGCATTGCGCGCAAGATGGTTGACAACCTCGTGTTATGTTGCAGCTACGGAAATTAAGTTATTAAAATGTCTTGTTGGCTACGTATAAGTAAAAATAGGTTCATATTAAAATATGAGCCCTTCAATATATTTGCAACGGAAAAAAAGTATGCAATTTCCAGTACTCTTGTATGTGGTCGTTCGCAGTAATAGTAACTTTTTGAAAATCCTTGCCACGTTACATAAAGTCTAATATTGGTTTAAATGTTTTATGTCACGAAGATTTTTTGTCACCACATAAAACCTTGCAGGAACATATGAGTGTGTTACAAGCTTTGGGACGGGGTAAGTAGAGCTTTCAAAAGGTTATGTTTATCGCGACCACGGTCTAAGAGGAAGAGGTCTTGACACTGCGTATGCCCTCCAGCAAGAGAAAGTGACCCCTTCATGTCGCCGAGCACTAGTAGTAATTTGGTGGAAGATAAGTCTTGTTTACGTCTCGCGTTTTAACATTTTTGCAATTATTTGCATGAAATGATGTTAATAAGGTAAGCTGATATAGTATATACATGTTCCATGTCCACAAGTGCATTGGCATGTGTGGAACTGTTTATAAAAGTAGTCTGAAGAAATAAATTGTGTATTATTGTTTTAGTGAACACAATCAAACAAACTATGTTTCGTGCCCTACAAAAGTTTAGAATCGTTGCAATGTGCATCTACATGTAAAAGATTGAAAAATTAAATTTTATTGTTGTAAAAAATGTGTTCCAATACAAAATTACGTTCCCATTTTTTTCTTCGCCATGTATTCACAATTCCGGTAACAACTTCACATTTTAAGCTAAGCCAAATACAAAAACAATACAAATCTTCCACCAAATTACTATTAGCGCTCGGCGACAAGAAAGGAGTCACATTTCATTCCTCAGTGTCAAGACCTCTACCTTC
Organism: Medauroidea extradentata; assembly: GCA_003012365.1. NCBI lineage: Eukaryota > Metazoa > Arthropoda > Insecta > Phasmatodea > Phasmatidae > Medauroidea > Medauroidea extradentata. The sequence continues at coordinate 36,623 of PNEQ01060928.1, read as the reverse complement.
ATATACCGTGATCGCGACCGACGCAACTTTGAATATGTAAACAAGTGAGTTCAAAAATGTAACGTAAATTTGACGTGTCTCCAGCTACTTTCCTCTGTTTACCTTTTGTACATAGGTTAAACGGTTAAACCAAACATAGCCTCAAAACAATATACTGTCGTAACAAAACAAAATCGATTTTGACTGCGACTATCAAGTACCGCCTAACCACGTGAACGTGTTCATTTCGGCAGCTATACACTGAACGTGTTTAAAAATGGCTGACTAAACCTCTTTCGGTTATCTACTTCAGGCCGCAGTGTAACCGCAGCCTTAAACGGTAAGGAATGAGTAAGTCGTCTTTCAAGAGTTCAAATAAAATAATTACACAGATTTTTTTTCGGAATTGGATTGCAATTTCAACGAATTTCTTGCACCAGTTGTTCTGTTAACAACGGTGATAAATATGGACCTATAAACACACATCTAAAATTCTACACACTGGATGGCTTGTACACAAACAATCACCAAAGTTAACCTATTTTGGCCGGTTTTACGTATTGTATTGATGTTGCCGGGCACACGGGTTGTGGAGAGACGGTGAATTTAGGGATGGTGTTGTAAATGTACTTTGTGGGCGCCAGCTAACCAGGGTGCTCGGGTTAGCACGAGACTCTTGAGTGGGTGGAATCGAGGTGAGATCGTGGCGTGCCCCGTCCCGTGATGGCCTGTCGTGAAAGGAGAGGGCAATTAGAGACGGTGTTCTTCGCGTGGGTACTCTTAAGTCCCACGTGGTAAGTTAAAATACCTTGATTCACACAGAATCCCGTGCACATCTCATGGCAGGGATGTAGTTAAATGGAAATAATCCATGAAATGTCCACATACTTATACGGTACAAGGTGATGGTGGCAGATTGCGGTTGCCGGCCGTAAATTCCCCCGTGTAGCAGGGTACGAGGAATTCACTACAAATCACACTCGCCAGTTCGGTAATAAATAAGAGCACGTTTTATTAACACAAACACTGTGAGGCGAAATTAGATTACCCTCCACAAGAGCGGGCATGTTCCTATAGCCGCCCATTAGCTTACGCGGTGCAAAAGCGTGCTGGAGCACGTGGTGATTTTAAGTGAGCGATATTAAAGCGTGGCGGGCGATGTCTTCCACGCGGACGGTTTCGAAGTAAAATCAACGCTAGATTTGTTTGCGCGTGAAGCAGTATTGTGTTGTTAGTAGGCCTATATAATAAGCACGCTTGAAGCTAATGTAATACGTGTGTGCTGGTAGTCGGTTAGATGCAGGAATGATCAAGTACGAAATCTAATATCCAGGACATGCTTCAGATGCCATTATTTCCATTACAAATAAAATTTGATTTAATGGTTGACCTCAGTTTCGTGGTTACGCGTTATCCATTTTACCAGTCTCCTGGTATAAGAGTTTTTTGGGATATCTGCACAACATATTGGTCAACTAAGCTCCAACAATGTTACCGTATTACTATCTATAATAAGCAATATGGTATAGTAGCAATAATGTATATGTGGTGATGAAATGAAATGCTTGGGGGGTGATTTGTTGTACTACGTTTGTCTAGCCCCCTTCCATTTTACTCCTTGTATATTGATGTTTGGATCCCTGGCCACATATAAATAACATTTTTGAACTACTCTTACAACATAGATCAGTAATGGAATCGGACAAATGATGAATAACGAACGCTCCAAGTTCCGCACATCAATTTGATAGAGCGTTGGATACTCGAAACGTGCGCTGTCACTCATCAGCGCGACCTTCTGATGTGGACGCGTAGTACACAATTATTTATTTTTATTGTAACATACTTTTACAGAAAATATTTTGGCAACTAGTTGTAATGCTGGAAATGCTATTTGGTTAAGTTATTAATATTAATAACAACGTAAACTTGCACTGTTCCGAACATTCTCATATTTTGTTGTAGTAGGCTAAGAACTGACTGCCACCTTTGAGGTAGCTTTTCAAGGGTCGTCACTTAGATGACCAAACGTAACATGAAATTTGCACCCACCTCAAACAACATGTTCCTTTCAAACCACACAGATAATGACTTAACAGCCCTGTCGCAAATTGGAAGTATTTATTATTATTATCATTTATTTCTCAGTAGTGATGACTCACTAAAATGACTTCAATTGTTCGGCTCAATTTTCACTGTTAACTAGATCAAAACGACGCAATAGAATTTTTGTAGTCATGCAATATTTTTGTGAATCCACCAAAATAAAGTGTGCAAAACGAAATTTTCAACTCCAGCTGAAAAAGAATTGTTACTTACATGTAGTGTTGTCATGTATTTGAGAGGTCCATGCTAGTTCAGTATTTGAACTGCTCTTTACTCCAAAGCGATCTGAGTTCGTTTTCTGTCAGTGTTACCCGGTATTATTTCATTTAGAGAACGTGAGTTTTTGAGAGTACTCCCGTTGCATTTGCCATTACACTAGGTCGCCACTTTTACCTCATCTCAAACCACTTAGTTGAAGGCGTGGGCTTTCGATTATGTGAAATATTTGTTACGAAATTCTTTACTGTGACTATTGCTTTTATCTTCACGTGTTATTTTTATATACAAATATTTGTACTAGTTTAATGGGCCAACAAATAATTATTCATCTAGAATAATGTTAACTCGGGTATGGTGGGTTTGTTTCCTTGTGCAGAGGGCAGATTTCTCTGATTTGAATTCGTTAGTGACCGACACACAAATATGCTGTGACGTCACCGTTTTAATGAGTCTGAGGCTTATAAACGAATGCCACATTATGTAACTTATATATGCACGTTATATAAAACAACAGTGTGATTATTAAATTTATATAAACTTACGGAAATGTTTTCATGTTTTCGATAACTGTCAATAGGAACAAAAACTGTGAACACGAATGCCACTTGTAATATAATGACCGACGGAGGATGGTGGTGTAGGCAGTTGCGACAAAATGCTACGTTGAGGGTGGGGATAGCCGAAGACTAGCCATATGCCAAAGACACGAAGACATCGTCTGTCATCTTTCAAACATGAGAAATACTAGGTTCAATCCAAACAGGAGGTTTTGAGTCTGACCACCAAGATATCGCGACACTGCAAAGAAAATTACACATGCATATCACGAGATATGATGATATAGAGAAAATATTGTTAGCTTACATCATCCTGCGCTATTCTTCGCATATAAGTACCATTCCAGGCGTAGGTACGCGCGTGTTTGCTGAGCGCAAACAAAACTTTGCACTGCACAATCCATCGTTCCTTAATACACTGAGTAAAGAGTATAGTTGCAGGTACCATACTTCTGTTAAAATAGGGACAACAAAACACTTTGGTTGTTGCTACTACTCTTGACAGTTCCTTCAACAAACTATTTTGTTGAAATTACCGTCTGGTTTGTAAAAGCAACAAGGCAATTTGTATCTTCTGCAGAACAGATTGTTGAAGGAACTGTCCAGAGTTGTAGCAACAATCAGTGTTTTGTTGTCCCTATTTTAACAGAAGTATGGTACCTGCAACTATACTTTTTTTTTCAGTGTAAAATGTACTGACAATATAAATGATAAAACATGTCAAACTTCAAGAGAAATCATGGAAGTTTTAAATTAGCCACAATTAAATGTTGTGTACACGTAACATTTACTATAACTGCCATGATGACTTTAGGAAACAAGCTACTTCATACAAAAAGACGTCACTTTTCTATTTAGCACCTCGTCTGACTTATTGCAAAGATGCTGTTACTTTTAAAAGATTCATGCAATAAGGACAAGTTGCAAACTAAAGAAGTATTTTGGACATATGTTATTGCAGCAAATGGTGTGTCAAAGAAAAACAGAGAATACACACAAATAAAATAGACAGTAAACAAAGAAAATGATTTTGTTTGCTACTGGCAAGTGGCAAACATAAGTAAACATACACAATTTCACAAGGAATTCAGTCAGAGAGTAACAAGAAAATAAATGAACATAAACAAGCACTCAAGAACCAAAATATAAACAAAGGAAAAATAAATAAATAACTCAGATTATTCCACAAAAGGAATTCATTTGCAAGCAAAGTCCTTTTGTTTGTTTACTTGTATGTTTGTGTGTATTCTCTGGTTTTCTGTGACACACTATTTGCTCTATGGCGTATGTCTAAAAAAATATTACTTTAGTTTGTAATGGGAAGGCTATGTTGTCTCTGTCAATTTTATGCTATCGAAGTTAATTTTATTAATAGGCATTAATTACTCTGTGCATTGCCCACATGCACACAAGGGCTACGTACATGTAAACAAAAATGTATACAGTTATACAGTAGTACATATATGACGAAACAAAAAACTTACAATCGTACACGACAGTGTCGCTCAGGAGAATAATTTGAAAGAATAAATTTTGAACTTTGTCATTTGAATATTCTGATTCACAGTCGTTCCTTGTTTGTGATCGCATTCTTTTCCTGAGTAAGGAAAATCACACGATATTTCAAATTTATATGTCTGTGACAGCAACGTCGAAATGCTCGACCAATCATGTTTGCGAATCCTAGGTGGCACGCGTAGCAGTGATTGCTGTGGACGTTCATTATAAAAATACATTTCAACAGAAACCTTCCCAAAAAATATCACTGTTCATTACTACACCGAAGCAACAGCTGACTTACTCAAAATAAAGCTGCAGCGAATTACAAAGTATAGTTGCGATTTAATTCTTTATTTCATATTATTTTGAAAAAAATTACAAATTAAATTGGTTTTAATATGTTTCTTTGCAACCAGTGGCGTAACCAGGATTTTGGTTTTGGGGGAGGGGCAACAGTCACCCATTCCTCCCTATTAAACCGGGGGGTGTGGTGGTTTTCCCCCGGAAAATTTTGGATTTCAAGGTGCAAAATGAGACTATTTTAGCTGTTTTCCTAGTAGAAATATATAAAAAGCACCTAACACGTTCATGCAATGTTTTCTATGGATTTTTTTAAAGTTATTTCTAACAATGTTATCAGTAATTTTTAAAACAGTCTTAAAGTGTTTCTTAAAGACTTATTAAAACGTGTTTTTGTAACGATTAACGATACATTTTAATTGTTACGTATTATGTGTTGATACCTCATACAGTTGCAATATATTTATAAAAGTCTTCTAATTTAACTTACTTGAGAAATGCAATATTTTTAGCCTGAATGAACAGAAAGCCTACGTTATTTGCCATCAAAGGAAGTTCTCGTCTAGCACATGAACTGTGATATAGGAACATGTTACACGTGTTTTTGTTTTACACAAAACTGCCGAAATTATTGCCAGTATCTTAACACATTAGAATAAAACACAGTCCAAATATGCACCTATATTTTGAAAAATATAGCACACATTTTAAACATATTTGTAACACCTTTAAAATGTATCTAACTGTTTTTTGTAAACTGATGTATCGAGAAAAATAACAACCGAACTTGTAAAACAGCAACAAAACAGCATTTGTTTGACTTTACGCCTTACCTTTCACCTTTTAAGATCACATAAATATGTTTTTCAGACATCTTGCCGGCAGATTGTGGCAAGCCAGTCCCTATACACCAGAAGGAACAAGCTTATCGCTGACGAGAATAGTTGAATACAAGACTGCAGTGAAATCACTATATGCCTCTTTAGCGTTCTGTTTATGAAGACGATATTATTATTTACAAATTCACCTGTCACACCCGTATTACCTACATATTTATGACTTCCAGTAGATAAATAAGCGTGTTTAGAGAACTAGGCTTAAACGCAAGTAATTTTAAGTTCACAACCCAATGATTTTGCTGTCGAATTTTTGTTTCTCGCATAAACATATGAACACAACTAGATTAGCCGAATCACTCTTTAAAAAATTCGGTATTAATATGGATTCGTGTCTTTTGTATTGCATGAGCGAGAATCATTTATTTCTGTATTACGTTTATATGACACATGCCACAATGGCTTTCTGCGGCTGTGATATTGTTCTACCATATGCCTGACTTACTTCTATACGAGTCGACAGCATAGTTCAGTGTAAATTTTTGCATACTAGAAAATTTATTTTAAAAAATATCACAATGTTTTGTTAGACATTACATTGTGATCATAAATTTAAAAATTTTACATAACTTCTAGCATTAACGTGTTTTATGACACCACGTTGAAGCGTTTGTCTTCTGTCTCCCTTCTTGTAACTGCAACTGTATTTGTGTTTCCTATTATTCAGGAATATTTTCTCACAGAATAAATTGTCTGTTTGTATTTAACAAGATTTCCGGTCAACAATTATCACGTGATGGTAAACAGCATTTATTTCGTGTCCCTTAAAATTATTGTAAGATTATTATTTTATAAAAAGCTACAGTTATATTAGTTCATTTATGAATTTATATTCGCATAATATAAATTACACGAACTTAAAGAACAGTAACAAATAAGTAATGTGTTTTTTGCAAATGTAATAAACAATTTAAATCGGTAAATACAAAGCAAAACAATTCACGATAAAACACAACTAAAGTCTTACCACAAATTAGCTTAATTTTGTCCATATTAATCATTCCTCCTTAAGAGTTCGTGGTAATAAACAAACGCTAAAAACATAAATTGATTTCTACGGTTTTTTCGAAGCCAATATGGATTAAATACTCAATGACAATCCCAGATAATGGTATTTGCCAACTTTATGAGTAAATATTTACCCAGAATTGCTAATTCGTTACGCGTGATCGCTTGCGCCGCGGTTAAATGCACAAGATTCTGGTGTCAGAGATTGTGCCTCAGAAGTTCGTAACACTGGAAACAATTTTGTTCAAAACATTGGCTAAAACTATTTTCTAGGGTTGCTATTGCTCAATTTTCGCAAATTTACTTCAAGAAATCTACAGTTATAGACTAATGCTTTCAGCGTTTAATTATGTACCACGCCCTCTTAACGAGCACGTTAAAATAAAACATTCAAAGCTCTTAATACAGTCAATTGCAACTATACACATACTTACCCATTGTTAAGATAAACATACGGTTTAAGATACAATGATAAAAGGATCCTTCTGCTTAACTATTCATGTGATTTGATAAATACCAAGACCTCGGAACGGAATAATTATATTAAATCGGTCTTAAGGATATGTGTTAGATATTCTGTGAAACCATACTTTTGTTTCGTTAATAGTTGAAACGCAGAAGGTCCTGAAAGCACTTTTTGGTATTTGCGTAAGCAGTATTCTGAAGCAAAAGCATCATAATACTATGCGACATTATGTCAACAGGTCTAAGGGCTACTGAGAGACAACATTTTATCCCTTTCCCCCCTACTGTTTTAAATTTGGTAAAATTCTTAAAATACTTTTAGGTGCCATTCTAGTAAAGCATATCTTAGGTTTTGGCACTTCTTAAGTCGAATTTCGAAAAATCCTTAGTTAATTTGTTAGGAAATACCTTATTGATTTAATATCACTGCTATTGCTCGTCAGGTTCGAGCTATATCAACATTTCATTGAAACACTTTTCATACCTTTTTTACCTCTTAAGAGCGGTCTTCGCCGATGTCGAATTTCCACCTTTGACTCGTGGGAACAACGTTCTACGGGACTTTAAGTGGTAACAACATAATTTTATTTTTGAATAGTATAATGTGAAGACCAACATATGCCTCTCGCTTTGCATTTTAAGAATTCAGGTAACATTTTAGGAGTTACAACAGGCCAATAAAAAACTTTTTACCCATTTTGAGAGGTCCGAAAATCACGTTTCTAACAAGCGTGCTGAATTTTTGGAAACATAGAAACATACCTTCAAGTGTGTGTTATTTTCGTAGATAAACATAATAAGTTAAAAGATTTCACGTAAAATAATACGCGTGACACGATGCAAAGCCGTACATGCACCAGTCGAGAACTCCTCTTACGAAGTATGGAAAGTTAAGGTGTCTACCGAACGACTGTAATATTCAGTCGTCGATAAAATCTAAACTACTAATTTTTTGCCGAGTAGATATTTCATTAGAAAACGTCTATTTATACAGCACTTAACGGTAGTATGTTTTGCTTTCGAGTAATTAATTAAAATTGGTATTTATAAATACAGGGGATAGAAACATAAAATCCGTAAAAATTTAAAACATTAATTTTTATAATATTTAAAATGACAATATCCAGGGCTCTATGATAACCGACTTTAAAAAATATTCGCGTTTTGATTTCAAAATAATTTTAACATCTCTAAACATATCGCGCAGAAATTTTCTAATTGAAAAATTATTTTAAAATAAAAACTCGAGTATTTTTGAAAGTCGGTTAGAGTCCTTCTAAAAAAACTGTAATTAAGTAAATAATTTCTTAGCATTTGCGTCTTTAGACGAAGATACCCTTAAAATGTTATGTTTATAGGTCCAATCGGTTTGGATTGGGCATTGTGAGTGGATGAGGACATCCTCTTAGTTTATATGTTATTTGGCCAAATTGGTGGTGTCAGTTGAATTAAAAGTTGAATGTTAGAAATTGTTGAAAAACTTGAGTGTAATTCTAGAAGTTGAAACTGTTCTACCTTTTAGCATTCTTACTCACACAGTTCTAGCAACCGAGATTAGTGAGTTCATTGAGTGACATTTCACAACTCAGGCCCAATCACCAAACAACTTACACAAGAAACTTTACAAGGCCTCACCGGCTCTACCTCTGAAAACTCATCATTCTCAACAATTGAAATAAAATCGCATGAAATCCTTCGCTGGACCGATTTCGGCAACTTTTTTAAATATTGTGTTTAAAAGGTTATTTGACAAAATTTTACTGTATCGCGTTTGAGGTCCATTAAGCGGGAATTATTTTGACTGAAAATGTAAGGTTTTTTAGTTTCTCTAAAACTTTTAACCGAAAAAAAAAATGTAGTTTTTAAACACTCGCCTCCCAACTATCTGTTATTCACGAAATGACCTCGGAACTAAAAAACTTTAATATATAGCAAGGTAAAGTTATCCTCGCAGGGTTGAAATTCCTCGATTTACGATAGTAATACACAACAATTTAACTGCGCCTACATTAATGAAGTAATTAATTTTAAACCTTACCGGTACCATTACACCAGCATCGTCATCTTCCCTTCCATCTTACTTCAGCACTTTGATAAAATATGACGATAACTTCCTTTTTATTTTTTTTTTGTTACACATATCAAAAGTTTCGGGCAATGTAACATCACAAAAAATTAATTCACATTATAAGCAGAACAAAAACGGCTCAAAAAAGCTGATATGGCACAGACAGTTACAGCACTGCAGAAGAGATATCTTCAGTCTACAGACTGAGACTAGAGTCCTGGTCATGCAGATACCAAACATGGCACGCTTTATAGTCCCTCGAAGCAGGTAGTGCTATTGTTGTTTGAAGGGTGTGTCTCAAGGGGTAGGTAGTGGCTGACCAGCCTGCAACCCTGCTGTGCCAAGAGACAGCACTCAGAAAAAAAATTAAAAAGTAGACGGGAGAGAGAGACTTTGACCCGGAGGTGAATTCTTGCAACTTAGTACAAAATACACATAATTCCAGACCTGCTCGCTAAGCAGTGAGAAAGTTGTATCTGCGTATATGTACAGTAGAAGAGTATTATGATCAATTCGGATAGGTTCGTGACAGGACTGTCGGAGAGTGAAGGTAGATTTGGGGCGGCATTTGGAGAGGGGCCGGGGGTAGTGGTGCGGGGGTGTAGAGGTGTGGTGTTCAGCGTAAGTAGAATGGATATGAAATATCATGTCAGTTTCTTCGATGGAGTGGTGATGATTGGATGGTGTACACCATGTTTGAAAGTAGTCGAAGAGTCTTGCATATGTAAGTACGTATCCAGAGTAATTTATTCTTTTTTAAACGAATGATTGATTTTATCGGAAATTGAAAGAAGTTTAATAAAATTGATAGGAGAGTGAGTGTAGACGACTGAGTTCTGTAGGAAATAAAGTCCATGTAGTTATAATAAAAAGTATTAATCAAAAGGTTTTAAATAATTTATTGATTTATTTTATTGGAAATTGATCGGACATAGCTAAGTAGTATTCATTAATGGCATTTAAATAACATTTTAAAATTATTTTAATAATATGTATATCCAAATAATTATATCTATTAATTTTGAAACTGATAATCATTATATAGTCTCAATCGATGGTCATTACTTCTCAGTGTCATCTAGCTGGTTTAGTAAGAATTATAAAGGAAATATTGTTTAGATGATTGACTAGAAGGTGGTGGTAAAGTAGTGGAAAGGGGGGGGGGGAGTTCACCACGTGACTAACAGTCAATTAAAATACTTGCTGGGTAGGGTAGGTGAGGGGAAGGGATAATAGCGGAGGAGGTAAGGTGACTTTATATGCACAAGTGGAAAGTGGTGGGAGGAGTCTACGTCGATAGAACTCGTTCGGGTAAGACATATAGGTGATTTTTTTAAAATATTTTTTATATAAAACGTATTTTTACTAAATATTTTTTATTTAAAACTTTAAATATTAAAATAATTTTAATAAATATTATTTTTATATATGTGCGGGATTTGGATGGAATGCAAAATCAAAAAAATTTCGGAAGACTCGGAAGAAAACCCTATATGGCAGCCGGAAACAATTTGGTGGCCGGAAACAAGATGGAGGCAATAATTTTTTTTTTTTCGAAATTTTTCTAAATGTTTTTAATTTTACGAATTCTGCGAAATTTGTTAGAATTTTTTTGGAAAATTTTGGTAATTTTACACTCGGTAACCTTGAAGTCAAGGTAAAGGTCAAGTTAATGATCAAGGACATCCAACATTGCGGCCGGGACCATGACGTCACTCGAGCGAAAATCCACGTACCGGCTCCTGCATCGAAACTGCCATAACCATACTAGTAATAGTAATATCACATGTTCATAGGTCGAAGCACACGTACCGACCACTAGAAGCCTTTTGCAGGAAGAAATCAAGATGGGATTTCAGAAATACCTATGGATAGCCGGCATCATTAGCATAATCCTACAAGTAACGGTACTTGAATGGGCACAGCAAGCTAACGCTACTTACGTCGAGGCGCTTACACGATGAAGTCGGCTTCGTCTGTGTCCATAACCTTGATTCGGATATGCCCGGTCCTAACTGCTTCCACTTTTCCCTCGGCAGCCCCATAACACCCACCTCCTCCATCCTAGCGTCACATCATAGGTATCCAAGCTTGCCACGTGTCCTTTTCGTATACACGCCCAGTGCTCACATTGCAGCAAAAGTGTTTTAATTTTTAAACACTTTAAGTGGATTCAACTTCATCCAGAATGTTTTATAAATGATGTCTGACATTAGCCTTGCTATTTTTCTTGGTTCCATTCATTAGCTGCTTATACCTTAATACCTTTACTATCGCGTCTTGTTTATTCAAATAAGGAATATCTCCTGTGACCAAATTTATTTCTGAAGCACTATTCTCTTCTGCCAGATTTTCGTGTAGTCCTATGTATCTTCTTATCGCATAAATGTGTTTGCATATATAAGATTTAATTGCAGAATTCATGCAGCTGCTTACAGAAGCATGAACACAAAATGTACACTCATCGGAACGCAAGTCGCACGCAAAATGCAAGTGTTCGGTCTGCCTTATTACTTCAATCTCATTACTACATGTCGACTGACTATGCGAAATACTCCCCTTGAATACAATCTCTTCGATCCACAGTTTTAGCGACTTCTTATGTCGGTGACGAATGGCAGGAATTTTGCTTATTAGTCTGTCATTAAGTTTGTTTCACACAAAGAACTTTAAGGCAGGGAAATGGTGCCCGACCATTTTCAATTTTCTATATTCTCTTCGCTGTTCTCTTTTAACATGATTAGGTAGTACAGCAAATGTCGGAAAATATGACAGTAATTTACTATGTATATATGCAAAAAAAATAATTCGAGACTATTATTTAGAGAATGATAGATGAGTGTATCGATACGCCATTTGGAAAGTTTAGAGCGGAGAAAACAATGAAAGTAAAAGACAGTCACGCTCCATGGGTTGGTTCACCATAATGTTTTAAATTTATTTATGTATTTTTATATTTGAAGGGGGATGGTGTTTATTTTGCAGACTTTATTAGTTGCTGTTTCACTATCATGTAAATGTATTATCTTCCCTAGTTTTTGCACAAGGGCATTTCATCTTCAACATTTTCTTGTCACGGTTTTATACATATAACCAAAACCAACAAGCTGTACTTCACGAACTAATTCCCACCGAAATCAATGTCATTGGCTAGGTCAACACATATAATACATACGACTTAATATTAGTTTTTGTAGAATATTGCTCGATTTGGAAAAAAAATATAAAAACAGTCAATAACTTTTACAAAAATACAAAAATTTTAAACATGTGTGTTTTTATATACGTGTTGATCTAGCCATTAACATTGTTTCTTAGAAGAACTATTTCACAAATTTTAGTTTGTTGGTTTTGTTTTTATGCAGAAAACAATAAATGGAAACATTGACTATGTAATGCAATTATGCAAAAACTATTAATGCTAAAACATTTTCAAGATAGTAAAATGTAGTCACTACATTTGCCAAGAAAATTAACATTATGGAGTAAAAAATAAAAATTAATATAATAAATTTGTAAATTAATTAAATAATTTGGAAGACAGCTCCCTAATGTATGAAATACAAGGTTCCCGTTTAGAACACCACTCATGTGTTCTAAGTGCATGTTCATGTTCAGTCCAGCACGTAGACGGTAGCGATAAGCCCAGCATTTTATGGAACCTGTCCATTCATTTTCAAATACAAAAATATTTAGTATGTGTATCACTTTTCATGAAGTATTTCAATAGCTTTCCTCTTCCAGTTTATGAGAACTAATATTTAATCCAAGACAAGTATTGCAGTAAATTCAAAACCGTAAAAGTTTAAGACCGTGAGTAATATTTAAAATGTTGAATATTTGTTGTAGCTCTTAAGCATTTCTATATAGGCCTGAAATTATATTGTATTTAGATATTTAAGAGGTCTGTTCTAGTAAACAAATCTAAGAGTTCTAAGGAAAAACCAATATCTTGCGGTCTCCGATATTCTGTCAAAGGGATCTTTCATTACAATTTAGCGAACAATAATTTTTTTTTCAGTCAATAATAATTTTACATGCCCTAAGTCTGCAGTGCCCCCGTGAGTGAAATACCATCTTAAGTTTGGTGATACTGTGACTGTATATTGTGTTGCTACATCTTATTTTAGGATGTCATTGAGGTTTCCAGGGACGTGCCAACTATCCCTTTGAGTAGGGGGAGAAGGAAAATAATTTGATAATTACGAGGGGGTATAGGAGCGTTTTTGGATTTAAATAGGGAAACCCAAAAATAAAACGGTATCTGTGGACCGTCCTTCAAGAAAAATAGTTTTCAAGGTGCAGAATGGTGCTATTTGAGCATTTTGTGTAGTTTAAAAATGGACAGTAAAATGTTATTGCAATTTTACAAAAGATTTTTTGGGAACCAGTTTCCGAAAAAAAGTTTTCTGTAACACTACAAAAATGTTTTGTAACATTTACAGAAAACTTGTAATTTCACATATTTATTTGTATGTACACAAACAAATTTTGTATGTTTACAGCTAATATCACGTTAATTTTACAAAAAAAATTTTGCACTGTTAGAGAATTTTTTTGGAAACTAGTTTCCAAAATTTTTTAAAATACGAAATGTTTTGTAAAATGTTATAGGTCTCTTAAGTTTATTTCGTTTCAAATAGAAAATTTTGCTTATTAACATTTATTTTACTTGTTCCCGAAAGTGTTTACAATATTTGTAACCACTTAAAAAGGTTTCTGACATCTTACATTTATTGCTTGACTGATGATGTTCTGATATTAGTTTATAAGATTTTCCTAGTAAATGTACAATTTTTTTACAGTATGTTAGATACAGATATAGTTTTTGAACAGTGATATTTAGATTGGGGGGCAAATACATGTGTCGTCCCCTTCGGCAATTAACGAGGGGGGAGGGACAATATCCCATGTTAACACGTACCTGAATGTTTCCCACGGCGTTAATTGCAGTTGCAAGTGAATGACGTTCTAGGCACACAATCTGATTTATGAGTGAATTTTGAATGTAAGGGGAGCAACTCGCATATCTGCTCTTTCTCAGTTTTCAGATTCCAGTTGTAAAACTCTTCCTCACTAAGACCTAGGCTACACTAGTAGTAACACGGTCGCAGCACACAAACAGCACAGCCGCACACAAAGACCACAGCCGCACACAAATAGCACAGAATACCTGGCTACACTCGCGCACTACAAGCGCCTAAAATAATGTTTGACAGACTATTTACTGTATTGAATAGTTTTACTATCCGCTTCCGTAATTTAATAAAATCAAAATATTTATCGCTACCCTTCGTTAGTGTACGATATTTCTACACAAATTAAAACATATATCTAAATATACTGGCGCAGTATCCCCCCCTGTTTGTTGATTGGCTTCGCACAGAACACGGCGCATAGCACTCAGAAAAGTTAACAAAATTCATTAACTCGTTGTGAGCCGATCGTTTACTAGCGGCAACTGTCAATTAACACACCTTCAACTTATGCTCACCTGTGCTTTTTGTGTGCTGTTGCCAATGTAGGCCGGCCAGGCTTGATACATTTTAGGGTTTCTCTTTGTATCACTATATTGTGTTGTAACATGTAAGGCCTAGTGTTCAACTATAATTTTGAAGATATTATTTCGTTTTACAAAGAGGTCACTTGATACACTTTGCTTCTACTTGAGAACTTCCCGGGCTTGAAAATGATTTTGTAGAGCATAATTTGTGCTAAACATAAGTCAATAAATATAACAATTGAACTTCATATCACTACATTTAATGGTTTTATGTAAGTTAATATTTATCTGCCTACCGTAAATATGACTGTTAATACACTTTGACGTAACTCATAAAATATGCTAAACACAACACGACATTTCTCCAATACACATACGTTACAGTGTCACCGATCCGTAACCTTGATTGACACTGTCCAGTGCGCGAATTTCGCCATTCAGACAAGGGTGGTGCGGGAGGGGGTTTGTGTTACGTGTAGGCTGTTCACTACGGCCTGAGCATGCAGCAGAATTTGAAATTTATTAAAAATATGTTACATTGGGCCAATAGGCCTATATGTTAACTTCTGAGAGCGTTGAAACTTTTACACTGGCTTTTAGTTACGTGGAAGTTTTCATATTAAAAATAGTACAGATAACTGCAATACGGTCGAAAGAAAACGTTATGCAGTGCTCACTTTATTGTGAATGGACTATATCACGATGTACGTGTTGGGAAAGTTGCGAGCGTCAGACCAACTGGCGTGAAAAGAGTAGGGTAGTGTGGTGAGTGGTGAATTAGAAGAGGGAGTGGCCATCATCCCGCAAGCAATACGGCTATAGACGAGGGGCAAGAGAAGTGGTGAGTTTGGATGTACGCGAAGCAAGGTTACGGAAACAGCGGAAAGCCAGCTTCATTGTGTAAGCATCTAGACATGTTAAACTGTGTTTCTTGGCGGTATGTAATCGAAGATTTCAGCAACCACCTTACGACACGGTTTACAGATTTTCGTAAACTTAGAGGTTGGCGTGAAAGGTACAAGAAACTTGACACATTCATCTAGACATGTGATGACGCGTCTTCAGCTGGACTCTGACCAGACACCAGACCCCGGCTCTGAGATGAATGGCATGCAGGTATGGTTGTGGATGGCAAATGGGGAGGGGGAAACAAAGGTGCTGCGATGTATCGCATCCAATGGAACTATATGTCTCACGTGAAAATAACGTAGCCTGTGCTGATAAAATTCGAACTACGTCTGACATTCCGATTATCTTAAGTATTTTTCATTTCCTGCAGCTAAAACTCGAAACTCCAGTAAAGCTTTTCATATCAGTAGCCTTAGATTAAAGACAGCTATAAAAACAGTTTACGAATGGAAGAGCATCATTACATTTTTCTCAGCATTTGAATGTCAGATGTATATGAAGTCATATAAACTGCTCTGATATTTTATTTAACACATACTAATTAACTTTAGTCATCCACATAAAATATGAAAACTGAAGGTTATAGCAAAATTGTAGGCCTATATTTCTGCTTAAACAGTTTTCCTGCAAACAACAGTTATTCTCATGTACCCAGAACATTTTGATAACGGGGTTCTACTTTATTTGCACAAAAACAACTCTCTGTGAAAAAATTTTATTTTCATTCAGCTAAATCTAAAGAGAAATATTACAAATGAAAAGTACAATAGCTTAAAAAATATAACATTTAGAGCTTAATTTTTTAAAACAATTAATTGCGAAAGAATTTATTTATGGCTGCGCTGTCTGTTCCAGTTTCCTGAAATAAAATATAAAATTCACTATGTTGATTTAACAGCAGAAAAAGGTTTTGCATAATACCAGAGCGGAAGTTGTGTTATTCGCCAAAAAAGTATTCTTTCTTAGAATTGAACATTGGGAATATAGAATCTTGAAATTAGAAACATGATGAAAATCAGCAAATAAAAAAATCAGAAATTCAGCATACTTGTGGCATTAATCAAAACATTTTTGTGAATGCATACAGGTCTATAGTTATTTAAAAGCCATTTATGCATCACACCATTTCGTAAAATATCGTATAAATTATCTACTAAGATTTAACACTTGAGGGGACAGATTATTGCTAGATTTATTGGAAGCTGGAAGTTTAGGGGCTGCTATGTACAGCAAGTTATTACACCAACGTATAAACATGTCCACCTAATACACAAGGCCTACCGGACTTATTGTCCCGTACATAGCTGGGCTGTCACTGGTCTATCCTATGGTAAGCAAGGAATAGCATGTATCTACAGAAAGGGGAGCCGTTAGGATGGCATAGACAGACTATCGGAGAACATCCAGGTATTCTAAATATTGGACTTATCCATATGAGCTGTGACGCAGATATATTTTATTTAAGTTGCAGTTCATAGCCATGTGTGTTCTACGTAATATTAAAATATTATGAATTCTGAAATACATATACCGAATATAATTTTGTTAATGTATAATAACACTTTTCGGGCCAAACGGTAAGTATAAAGAATGGCTACTCATCGTGGACCGGCCAAACTGTTGATTTTAGTGTATAGTTTGTTATGAAAAATATGTATACAGTCGTTATCTAACCTAATCTGACTTACTTAATATAAACGTACATAAAATAACCTAACATTTTTTTCCTTCAAATGTAGCACTTCTTTCAACGTCTCTAGATAAAATTGTTCATTAATAAACTGTACTTCTAAAATCAATAGTTTAGCCTGTACACGATGATAAGTGAGTATTGATACTTACTTAAGTTATTAAAAACTAGTACCTTTTTCTATTGTCAAAACAATAGCATAAGAAGCAAAGCAAAACATTAAGCTGTTCTTCACTAACAGATTTTTCTTAGTACTAGGGAACGATAATTTTTGCTGCTGATAACAAATATTCTCCAATTTTGAACTGACAGCTGGTTGGATTAATTGGTTTATATTCTGTTTATTGTAGAAATAAGTTTAAGTATTTGATGTGGTTATGTTTGTGGCAATGGCTACCCAGCCAACACAAGACTCCTTATGGCAATCCACAAAGGATGACCGAGGATATCCATAGGCGATCCATATCCAGCCGATTCCTGTGCCTCATTTGCGCCTGGCGACCCCTGGTTGGATGTTCTATGGACATCCTCAAGGGATAACAGTCAAAAACTGTCCTTAGCTTCCTTATGGCATCTCTACGGTCTGTCTATTGACATCCCTACAAGGACTGCCCAGGTACATCCCCAGCAGATTGCCATAGGATTTTTAAGTGTTACTTTTCAAATCTCAGCTTCAATAAACAAAATTTCTAGATGCCCCCCCCCCCCCGCCTAAAAAAATTAATTTGTATATCCAAGAGAGAGTAATAGAATTAAATACTTATTGAAATAGCTTGAGAGATGAACATTCACTACTCAAGAAAATTACATAAGAGATTATTATAAAATTGATAAATACAATTGCATGAACCTTCCCGTATGCATTATTAAGTTATATGAAATTGTCATCATTGAGTATCTGAATCATTAACATTAGTATTCTGCTGATAGTTGATGTGGAGAAACGAATAATGTGTACAGATGCAGTATGACAATGTAGCACACCTTAGTTGCAAGTCGGATACGTATTCTTAAGAACGTAGCGGTGTCAGCAGAAAAAGTCAAAAGAGTATTGGGGTACCTTGTGTTTTACCTACAATATAATATTGCTTTTACTTTAGGCGTACTATTCAGTAGTTGGGAAGACAAAATATTAAAATAGTTTGAAAGTGACGAATTTTTTGTAAGAAACTTAGTAAATTATTGCACGTCGATAGAAAGACTCGCAGACCCCAAGTGTACCACGCTGCGATAGAAAGATGCAAAGTATATACATATATATATATTTTTTGGATATTACAACTTTTAAATATGTACCTGCCAACAAAAATATCTAACACCATACATTGTTGCTTGGTGAGAATAAGCCTAAAATTATTACACCCCCGGGAGAATGTTTTCGTAACACAATAGTTGAAAATTCCTTAGCTGCAACTACACAAATAAGGTCTTTATCTTCCCATAGTAACAGGAACAGTGTGTAAAGCTTTACTTTTTATGCTAGTTCAATTCGATTTGTGTAAGAAGAACCTTTACCTACAAGATCGTGGGACAGCTCTTTAAAATTGCTATGATTTTTGTTCAACAATATCATAAAAAGCACAGTTTCAAAAGTGATATTATATAGCGCTCATTTACACCCAATAACTTATTTACATTGTTTACCATAGAGGTTATGAATATAATATTAATTAAATCAACACCTAAATTGTAGTAATAAAACTACCAGGGTGTTTTCTGACACCTTTTATTATTGAAGTATTATTTTAATGTTTATTCAAACACTCTAAATAATGCAGTTATTCCTTGCTAAGTTTGGTTAATGAAACACGTGTCACAAATGAAGTATTAGAATGAAAACAAGTATTTTGGACCAATTCGAATTCACTGTTTCTTGTACGACAATACAATACTGACATTTACGTTGTGTACGAAGGCAAAATTTTAGTCCCGTATGGTTCAAAAGATACTGAGCTAACAAAAAACA
This sequence comes from Medauroidea extradentata, assembly GCA_003012365.1. Taxonomy (NCBI): domain Eukaryota; kingdom Metazoa; phylum Arthropoda; class Insecta; order Phasmatodea; family Phasmatidae; genus Medauroidea; species Medauroidea extradentata. The sequence goes on along the minus strand of PNEQ01060928.1, from coordinate 17,457 downwards.
GGTAGAAAAAAAATTATTTTTTTTTTTTTAAACTGTTGCGTGGAAATTATTAATGTATTTCTGGTTGTGAGAAAATTAATCTTCAATATACATTTATAATTTCAATAATCACTACCTAATTCAAGTAACTTATAAGAGTTAGAAGCATATGGCTAGCTGAATACAAGAAAAGTGTGCAGACTATGTGCTGTTACATTTCACTAAAAACATAAATTATAGTAGCTGCTGTGATTCATTTAGTTGGAAATTACTCCAATCACAGTGACAACACTGCTAACGTTAATACTCAGAGGCACGGTCTTAGAAGTACAGGTCATGACATTTTCATCTTTGACCAGGCTGTATGTGATTTACTTATAAATGAAAATGAATGTGAGCACCACTCTCACAGATGTAAGTGAATGTAATACCTTTATAGGTACAGTAGTTAAAAAATGTCGTGGTAAAAATTCAGAAAAATTCCAATGTTTTTACTTTAAAACACTAGGCCTAACATTAAGATATTACACAGGCCGGATCCAAGATTTTTCATGTGGGAATTGTGCCGGACGATGCCGTTGGTTGGCGGGTTTCTCGGGAATCTCCCGTTCCCCCGCTCCATCATTATGGCACTGCTTCATACTCATCTCATGTCACCCCTCACCGGTGCTAAGTACCTCGACGTTGAGTGCTGACCAAAAACTCTCTCTCTCTCACTCACCCACTCACTCACATGGAATAAAAATATTTGCTGGGAAGTACCAATTCAATTCAACGCTGATTCCCATTTTAACCGCAAATACAATATTTATCACGTCCAATTAAATTGAATCACAAAAATAATCATTACTTTATACACATTCAAAAGTAATGAGTATTCACACTGTCGTTTTATCCAGAGTGCAGCACCACATACGACAAAACGGAGGGAAAAGACGGCATAAGCAAAGCTGCATGACTGTTTGTTTTCCTTGTATCTGTATTTGAGATTTTTGTTTCTGTGAAATCCGTGTGAAATAAATTTATGCCTCAGCCACCAATTGAAATGCATGAATGTATTTGTTGCGTGGAAGATTTTCTGTGCCTTTTTTTCAAAAGTTCGACAGTAAAAATTAATCTTTAAGATACCAACGTCATGTAAGAGGATCAGATGATAATATAACATAAAACATAAATATATGTTGACCATCATTACAGGAGTTTTAATTAATAAACACATGAAATACAAAATTGTGGGATGTCTATGAATTTAAGTAATTTAAACTGATAACAATAATTCCTACTGTAGGAAAACTACAGCAGTATTAAATTTTGACAATGAGGTTTAAAACGCCTTTAAACAAAATACAATTAACTGGATTTATTTGCTTAGACATACTCCAATGCGAAATAGATGACTGTCAATAAGACAAAAAACATAAACAAGTAGTGGCAAATGGCCGGTTTAAGCACAGAGGGTTGATGGTGTGGAGCCTTGGAGCTGCTGATGATGCAATCAGGTTTACCGCTGTGACGTCACTGTCCGCCATGTCGGATGATGTCATGTCCGCCATGTTATTTTTGGTTTTTTATTTTTTTGGCAGTCACTTGTTTATCCCGCTCGTCGGCTGCTACTAAGCCGCCATGTTTGTTTACGTCGTCTGCTTGTGACGTCACGCTTTTTCTCCGCTCATGTTTCCATCGTTGGCAGGTGGGTGGCGCTAGATTCGCCATGTTGTTTCTGCTCTTCACTACATGGCAGCGTTGCTGTCGTGTGCTGGGTGCAGCCATGTTTGTTCCAATATTTACTTCTGATTTTGGGAGGTAGAGTGCGCTAGTGTCGCTGCAGGTAAGGGCCTTTTTCCTAAGTGTCTATACATGGGGAATCGAACCTTAATATTTTTTAAAGTTCAAAGTTAACTAAAAAATCCTTAGCCTGGTGTGGGACCTGATCCATCTATCCATGGGTTAGCAGGCATGCACTATAGTCAACTGAGCTACTAGTGCAGACATGAAATTGTGACGTTTATATGTTGTATATGAGGAATTAGTATTTTTTTTAAAACTGCATAGACATACCTATGTCAACTTGTTTTTAAATAAAAGTTATGGTTTTAAAATAATGTTAAAATATTAAAATGTATCTACTTGACGAGGATGTGTCTAATATTATTTTTTATTATAGTCATTGGTTTTGCTAAAGATGTACCTGTGACAACTAGTTTTTATATAAAAGTTGTTGGTTTTAATTAGAGTTAAAATATTTTTTTCTGGAACTACTTGGTTTGGATATGTCTATTTTTTTTCATTAATAGTCATTGGTTGTGCTAAATACATACCTATGTCAACTAGTTCTTAAATAAAAACTATGAGTTTAAATTAAAATGCAAAAAATTCGTGAACTACTTGGCATGGATTTGTCTAATAAGTTAATTACGTTTTTTTTCAGAAAACTCTATGCTAAGTAGTTTTATAAATTTGTATTGAAAATTATGTAAGTTTCGAGAACCTGCTACTTTTGTAATCGCAGAGGAGGGATATTGCTCGACCGCACGCTGATGGAAGTAGCAAGCAGTGGGGAGAGGGTGAAATACCTTTCCGCACGAAACAATTACAAAGGATGGGTGGGTGAGATGTTTATCTGCTTGGCCGGTCTCCGAACTGATGTATCAGTGTCGTCCATTCTGAAATACGTAATACATCCCCATTAGCTCCAGCCATTTATTGGAGCCTTAGCGCGGCTAAATTTATTCGTCCACTACGGCAACCAGTTAAGTCTCACTGTACTTAAACTTTTGATGAATACTAGCAGAACTTAAAAAAAAAAAAAAAAAAAACTATGTGTTTGAAAAAAAAATTATTGAATTATACTGTTCAAATACAAAGTCATACATTACATATAACGTTCGTACATTTTCTTGCAATCTTCTGGTAGTACAAAATGTACTTCTCTTTTATAATAGATGACATCGATATCCAGTTGTTGAATTCAGACCCATGACCCATCCAATTTATAAACAGCTTATTTCCTCTTCGTTTTAAGATCTTTTGCACCTTAAATACGTCCGGGTACTTTTTGGGCTGTATCTCGTGACAATAGAATGCATCCTTAATTAAATTACCGTGCATATCTTCTAGGTAATAAGTCGGGTGTTCACAGTGGCGAATTTTAACTACTTTGTATAATTCGTTGCTCCATGATGGATTAAAACCACGTATAAATACACCTTTTATGTCTCGAAAAACGCACTTTATCGCCAATGCGTTCTTTTAACTTATGTGGGTCAATTTTCTTTTCAATTTTATGCACAGAGTGTAATAACGAATCGTATGTTACGTCAACAGGTCGCGTTCGGGGAAACGAATGATTGTATTCATGTATTAGCGTAGGTAAAATATCTAACCATTTATAATCACCCTGCGCTGAGAATCTTTGAAACATACGATTCTTCAATGATTTATTAAAGCGTTCCACGATTACGCTCTTCGTGCCTGTACTTGTTGCATAGTGATTGATCTTATGCCTTTTCATTAGCCTGCGGAATTCAGGATTAAAAATTTCCTTCCTAGGTCAGTTTGTAAGAGTTTCGGGGCCATTTGACCACGTAGAACAGTGGCTATGGCTCGAGTGACTGATTTCCCTGTTTTGGGTTTTAAAGGCACGGCCCAGGTAAAAAAACTCTAACAATTATTTACAGTTAGCATATAATTAAAACCTTTATTGTATCGGGCAATTTCTGCACGAGACATTATACAATATGCCCGCTTTCGCGTAATTCTTCGATGATGCTAGTAATTTCGTTTTTGTGAGAATAGTTACTTGTCCTCTGAGAAGTTATTAGCAATTTTAAACGATCCACTAGCTCATTCACATCATTCCAATACACATAATATAATCGACTGTTATCATCGATTTTACTAATGCTAAATAACCCAGAGCCTGTTACGATATCGGGGAACAAATCTGCAATAATGCTAAATTTCGAATGCGCCTCGTTTTTATAAAGCGTCATTATAACGGTCGGTATCATTTAAAAGAGCACTGGTAAGAGCCAAAAGTCTTTAATACTGTCACAGCGCGGCCTGTGTGTAGTCGCCTCGGTTAGATTAAAAAAGCAATTCGTATAGTCCCACTGCCAGACGTATTGTAACACCGCCAACTTGTATGCTGCCGTTGGGAAGGAAAACAATTTGTTTATTTCCCAAACACCATTTCTTATTTTGTTTATACATACCTGTATATAGGAATTGGGACTCCGGGCACAGCGGCTGGTGGCGGTGGGTGTGTGGGTGACCTTGATTTTTAACCCTGTGACCTTTGACCCCTGTAACCCGACACCCACGTCATCTTTTTTCCGGACACCATCGTGGACTATGGCATTTTCGAAAATTCCAAAAAAATTTTACATTCCGCCATCTTGTTTCCGGACGCCATATTGGAGGTTTCTTCCGAGTCCACTGAAAAAAATTTTGATTTTGCATTCTGTCCCATCCCCACATGCAATTAAAAATTAATTTAATAAAAATAAAATCATTTTAAATAAAAACTATTTATATAAAAATTATTTAGTTTAAAAAAAACGTCGGGTATTCTCGGCCATGCTCGGTAATCTTCGGCCATGCTCGGCAACCTTCGGCTCGGCCTTGTAGACATTGCTAATACCACCATCTTGTTGTTGTTCCCGAGTTGTCTGCTAGGGATGCTGCTGTCATCGTCATATTCGAGTAATCGATTATATGATTATAGTGTACTATATATAAGTTTCACATGCTATGCAGTATACATGTATGCATAACCCCTATATTATTAACACTAAAAATGTAACATCAATCGATGTTATTTATTTAATTTCTTGTGCCCCATACTCGATTGATTATCGATCAAATCAAACAATCATTTAAAATAAATTTGTAATATTACGTGATTCAATAAATTATATCATGATCCTATATCATCGAATCTATACCCGATCGATTTCCGATCAATTCAATAATAAATTTGGATACTTACTTGGAGGGTAGTCGTGTGGGTGGGGCGACCGAGGCGGTCGCCTTGGGCACTGCAATCCAAGGGGCGCCTCCGTGGATAAATAAATAAATAAATATATATATATATATAATACATTTGTTGTTAAACTCTATTTATAAGCACGTAGACGACTGTATTGGTGTATTATAAAATGGATGCACAAATTCTCTCTATGCATAAAGTACTGGTGCTGTGGTAGCAGCAGAAGGTAGTGAGGGTGGGAGAAGGATCGTGACTCAATGGCGCAGGCGAGTCGATGACGATGAGTCGCGCTCCTCCCGTTCCCCCTTTAACAATACTCAACTCAGTCTGTCACTCACTGAGCTTGTTTTGGAAGGGCCAGCTGAATATTATAAAGATGACAATGATTACCCAAACAATGAAAATTTTTAAACCAATTTCGGTTTTGGTTTTTGGAAAATGGAAAAAAATATCAAGGTGATAGTTGATTTATTCTAAAAAACCAGATTCTGTCTATTGTTTCTGTTTTAGATTATTTAATTCCTCATCAAAGTCATATTTTGGTCAAGCAATGGGTTTTAACAACTGATAACATTTGGCAGATTGTTTAAAATTCCATGAGTTGTCACTAGACCATTAAAAAATATGGCTACACGGTTTGAAGCAGAAGAAAGAATTAAAGGAGACACATCAATCAACCAGCACATCATGAAGTAAATTGAAACTGAGGATCAGCGTTCAGAAGAAGTATTGCACCGGTTAGTGGAAATTACTTTATATCTAGCAGAGCACAATATGGCTTTTCATGGGTCGTCTCCCAAAGCTTTCACAAAAATAATGGAAACTTTCTTGGAATTGTGCAATTTTTAGGAAAATGCGATAGTGTACGAATGGAAAACTTAAGACATATAACTGACAAAAAACAATTTCATTTATTAAGTGTGTGAATACAAAATGAGCTAATGACTATACTAGGTGAATCAGTCAAAGTATATTGACGAAAATAAAGAAGCCAGACATTTTTTCCGTTATCCTTGATTGTACTCCAGACATAAGTCACAAGGAGCAAGTTTCTTCAACGATTCGCTACGTCACTGAAGCTGATGATGGGAAGATCAAAGTAGATTAATGCTTTATAGCCTATCGAGTTGCCGAAGAAACCACTGGAGAAGCTCTCGCTGACTTGCTGTTCAAAGAAATTGAAGAGCGTGGTTTTTCACATGACAAGCTGTCGTAGTCAAGAATATGATAATGGCGCCTACATGGCAGGTGTACGTAAAGGTGTTCAAGCCCGTGTACTGGACAACTTCCCTTTGGCTCTGTTCATTCCTTGTTGGTGCCATAGCCTAAACCTAGCAATAGTTGATGGAGTAAAATCATCAGTTAAGTCTACATCTTTATTTGGTATTTTACAACGCCTCCTTACCATTTTCTGTAGTTCAACGAAGCACTGGTGTGTAATAAGCGAAAATACTAAAGCACTTACTTTAAAATAAGTGTGTGAAACATGATGGGAAGCTCGCATAAGTGCTGTTCAGGCTGTTAGACACCAATACGTGGAAGTTAGGTATGAATTGATTGAGTTAAATGAGGCAACTGATGTCCCCCAGACAGCCTCCGAAGCTCAATCTTTGACTAATCATATGGAAAACTTTGCCTTCATCGTAACTTTGATGCTGTGGAATGACATTCTTTTTTAAGTTAATTTGATCAGTAAAAGCATTCAAAGGAAAGAGGTTGACATCAGTGAATGTACTGAAAAGTTCAATAAGTCATTGGAGTTCTAAACAGAGTGAGAGAGAATGGATATGTGGACGCAGTAATCTCCGCTAAAGAAATAACTGCTGAACTTGGTATCGAACCTGTTTTTTTCCTGAGAATAGGATTAGTAAACGAAAACGCGTTTTTTTGTATGAGTCTTCTGAGGAAATGCAATCGTCACTTGAATAAACCTTTATGAGAGAAGTTTTTCCCATGGTGGATAACGTTTTGAACTCTCTTAAGAAGAGGTCAACTATGTTGAAAGAACACCAACAAGTGTGGGTATTTTTGGGCAATGTTGCTCAACTTCCAGAAAAAGATGGTCTAAGGCAAAGTTGTTGGAACTTGAAAGACTTTTAACTGACAAATAAACCAAAGTGTCTGGTATGAACGGCATTGAACTGTATCATGAACTTGTACGTGTAAGTTCGATTTTGGATCATGGAAACAACAAAGTCACCATTAAAGATGTCTTGTGTATGATCAAAAACACAAACATTAAAGATTTGTTTACAAACATGTGAGTCGCGTTAAGAGTGGTACTAACAATACCCGTGACAGTTGCTAGCGCCGAATGAAGCTTTAGTAAGCTTAAGCTTATAAAAACTTATTTGTGCTCTACAATGGCACAGGAAAGGCTAAACTCTCTCGTAATTTTAGCAATATATAATGACTAAACACAAAACATAGACTTTAGAGAAATCCTGACAACATTTGCTCAAGCAAAAGCCAGACGAATTCCTTTCAATGTTTAAGGTTTGTGTATAGATAACAAAAAAAAAGAGCTCCAAAGACCAGAACAAAGAACAAAAATCTAAGATTGTACACAGTTAAAATAAATAATATATGTAAATAAAATATGTAGTGGAGAGTGATGGGCCGTGATGCTGTAATTTATAACAGCTGCTGGTTTTCCCAGTCTGGAACACGGCAGGTTCACATGTGGTGGATAATGCAGTGGCTTTAAAGAACTAGGGTATCATCCCCCCGAAACAAAACAGGAACGATCAAAATTACGAGATTTACCATGGTGGTTGGGGGTGGGGGCGTCGATTAAAGCAATGCCTTGGGCGCCTACAAACCACGCGATGGCCCTGCTTACTTCCACAACTCTCAGACATGACAGACAGCACCCGACCTACTCAGAATTGCACTTCCCCCTCCTTGCCCCTCACCAACACCAGAACTGCAAGCCCACGTCAGAACCTGTCCCAGCTCACTTCCCCCTCCTTTCCCCTCTTCAATCACTTACTGCTACGCATGTCAGAAACTGCCCAAGCTTCTCTTCCTGCATCACATGACCTTGAACTGTCACTGCACTTTCCCCTCCATACCTCCATCATTGTCATTCGTGTCATAACCTGTCCCAGCTCACTTCCCCCCGCTTTCCCCTCATCAACCTCATTACTGCCACATATGTTTGAACCTGTCACAGATTTTCTTCCTACATCACACGACCTTCAACTGTCATTGCACTTCCCCCTCTCCGAATCCATAACTGTCAGGCTTGTCACAACCTGTTCCAGCTTCTCTTTCTGCATGTATCAGAGTATAATTAGTTTCTTGAGCCTAGTCTTTACCATATTGCTGCCCATCATCGTCGCCTACTGTTGTTCTCCACATGTTTTAGTTAGATTTTTATCACTAAGACTGATGAGATGTTTACACGCTGTACCACTGATGGCTTATATTACTTTTTAAACCTGTGTAAAACTTTCAAGTAATATTTTAATGATTTGGTTTTACAGATTTACATGTTCTAGACTTCTGATTAATTTATACATATTTTCCCCCTGTACCTGTTCTGTCAGTCTATTTCACATATTTTTGTTTAATTTCTTAATCTTTATACAGATACTTGGTGTGGTAATGCACCTTGAACAGTTTAGAAATGTACTCTTGGTGGAGTCTCGTGATTTCTGCAGTAGTCTTCTAGTATCTGCTAGTAGTGTAGCACACATCTTTTCTTTACAGTCCACTAACGATGTAGGTGTTGCGTTAGTTACTAGACTTTGTCAGATAATGATGTCGTTTCAGCTTATTGTACGAACATTCCGCTGTAGCCAGGATGTAAGTCACAGTCGGTAGAGAAAAAGTTTCATCACATTAATATTGTTCAGTACATGTTTTAGGGAAATAGTATGCTACAGTGACAAATTTAATATAAATAGTATATTGAACACGACTTAACTTTTAGTCTGCGTATCCATATGGTAGAGTGTTTACTACATCTTAACACACGCATAGTTGGTCGCCTAGCCAAATAAGCGTCCGTCAGATTGTTGCTACATTTGGAATATAGCTGCTTTTTCTATGATCTTATACTATGTACAGTTACTCGCATAGCCTTCTCCTATTCAAAGCTCTGATGTAGTCCTGAAAGGTAATTTTCTTTTTGATCACAAATTTCTGAATTCCTTTGGCCTTTTTGCATACACTCTCGCAGAAACACCTGTAGGCATACATCTTCGCACGCAGTCCTACAAACTCAGTCATATACACACAGTTACATTCGTCTTTGAATTTGCGTATAACCTTTTTGTTTTTAGGC
>PNEQ01060927.1:44305-65497 GCA_003012365.1 Medauroidea extradentata | reverse complement strand
ATTGCGTCGTATTCACCAGTCATGGCATAATAGTCTGTAATAATTTCATTATTTACCGTGAGCTGTATAAAAAGTTATTAGGGGGGGACATACAGACATACATACATACATACATACAGACTTACAGACATACAGACAGACAGACAGACGCGCGATCTCATAAGCCTATCTTTCCTAGAGGAAAGTAGGCTAAAAAATGCAATAGATCTCTCTGTATATCACGTACTTTAAAATATATGCTTATGATTTTATTGATTTACCTGTGTAATTTGAATTAATTAGCTCCACCACGAAGTGAATAAATCGCCCACTGAACTTCAAAACTGTCGTTTAAACATTCCCGCTAACGCTCGTGCCACTGACGTAGTTCAAAATTCCACCGACAGGTGGCATCAGAGTTAGGTTCTCTCCGCTTCGCTCGCTTGGAATTGGGAGCGTGTTGATTCATTGTGTCTGTTTGTCCGTTGTGTAATAAATATCGGTTTCTGATGAACACATTCAAAAGTATTAGACGTAACTGTTTATGAATATCATTGCTAAATTATGTAAAGTCATTAGTAATCTGCAATCTGTTACGTTTTACGATCGCCAGCATGAGCATACGGAATTAGAAATAGCATTTTCTTTTTCTGTTTCACACATTAAGAAATTGTGTTATTATTGTTTTTGTTAATGGCGTCGTTGTTCGTGATAGTATGCTGAACGGAAATTGAATTCTTGAAGTGCTTGCGTCGTGTGTATTTTTAGTGGCGACTTTGTATTATAAATAAATATACTACGCAGAGTCGATACACAGAAACCAGTGTTATAAGACGTTAACTCGCAAGTATTTATAACTGAGATTACTATTGAGTATAGCATATATACAGCGCCCGTTCATTTAATGAGTACGCATTATATATAATATTTATAGGAGCAGTGTAATGTAGATGTAAACATTGTACTAGCCTATGTAAACACAAGCATGTGGCAATGTTTGTGTTTACATGCACGTAAAGATATAAACTGGCAGAAAATAGAAATTAATCACGGTTTTTGTGAGTGCTCACTTTATTCCGAATCCCCTATAAGAGGCCATGCAAGCATCAAAAATGTTATTTATTTTTTTAAAAGTAATTGATTGATTTTATCGGACTCCAATCGAGTATAACTGTGTTAGTGATAGAGTATGTATTCGATAGTGAACTATAGGTATTCACATGTGTGTATTATAATTTCAAAATAAAATAATTTTTAATTATAATAATATTTAAGTTATTTAGGATTTATTATAACTGTTAGATTTTACGGAAATCGATTTGGTATACCTCACATTTTTGTACGGGTACAATGGGTTCTACAGTAAAACATCCCTAGTATATTATAAAACTAAATATTACATTCGAATAAACCTGATTTAAAAAAATATTGATTTTATCGGAAATGGATTGGGTAGTGGTAAGATGGATGTCCAAGCAGACACTATTAGCTATTATAATTGAAAAATTAATATTTTTTAAAATTAAAACTAATAATTTTTCAAAATCAACTTATAAATGTATCGATTGATATTATAGTATTGATTACCAGTACTTTGAATGAATCATGAGAAATTATTTTCCTGCCCACTTTGAGACAAGGCATTTTATCATTCTTTTCAGGCAGCATTAAGCCCGAAGAAAAAGGACTCATCCAGCCGCTTCAAAAATACAACGGCTTCATGCGATTTTTTTAAGATGCAGTGAGCCCGAAAAAAGTGCTTAACCAGCCACTTTGAGAAGACGACAGCGTCATATGACTTTTCGAGGAGCGAAGAGAAAAAAGGAAATTTTTAAAGAAAAAAAGGAACATTTTTCGGGAAAAGAAAACAATTTTAGAGGATTTTTTTGGGAAATTTTGGAGGATTCTTGACCTTCTGGTGACCTCTATAATGGGTTTAAGGTCAAGGCTATCCATCATGGCAGCTGGAGACATGACGTCACAACATGGGGGGGGGGGGGGCGTGTCTTCACTGGACGCGGTTCCTTACTCCGAATCCTGCACCAACTCCGCCATATATATGTACTCTGTAGGGGTCAGGTGTCCTAAAAATGAGACATCTAAAACTTTCCAAATAATGATACAACTTATGTATCACAAAAAAATAGTACCTATTAAGGTTATGTCTTATTTAAGTTTATGCTACTATCGTTCAGGCTCACTCAACCGAATTCTCAAAGAAGTTAGACCTCGTTTTTAGGGTAAAAAATATTATAAGATTAGGTGCGGTAATTTCATTGACATTTTAATTTGCAAATTGTTTTAGAAGATTTGCCATGCCTATTAGGTTTGGCACTTTATAAATATGATAAATTATTGTATATTAACAGAAAACAAACAGCTATCTACTGGTGTAGTGATATTATTTTATTAGAGAAATGACAACTAACTATCAACCAAAATAAAACGTGCCTAAAAATGATACAACTCTTCCCAAAATATGATACAGGTCATTCCAAAATATGATACATCAAAAATCCCTTATTGTACAGTCGATGCAGTTTTTATCTTAATTAATGTGTTTTTTTAGCTGTTGGCGGCTGTGGTTTACGTATTGTAGTCTTGGTTAGTTATGTGAGGTTGGTATTACAAACACCTTACAACCTACTGTCATGGTTGAATCACATGAGTTTTCTGAAGTATTGCTGTAGGTCTAGTTGAAAAAATCTGGTTTTCTTCTTGCATTAACCTACCTATTTTCAAGTTTAAAATGGTAAGTCTCTGTTGCCATTTTATAATGTAAATAGAAAATGGACTTGGTCCTATTATATTTTATTAGTGAGTAATTGATTGGCCATAACCTCAACATGTGAATACCTGTGTTTGTAAACTACTTTGTTTCCATTTTTTTTTTGTTTCATAACAATGTCATCTTCATTTAAGAAAAAAGAAAAACCATTCACTGAAAATGATGTTGTTTCAGCAGTGAAAGAGGTAAAAGAGGGAGCATCACTACGGCAAGTAGCATCAAAATATAAAATGGACAAAATGTTTTTGCATAGGAAAGTGAATGGCACCCACTCAGGTGTTCAGGGCAGAAATACAGACTTAACTGCTAAGCAGGAAACTACTCTAGCAACACATTTAAAGACTCTTGCAAAGTGGGGGTTTCCAATGACTAGAGCTGAGGTTATGTTGATTGTTCAAGACTTTGTAGAACAGAACGGTTTGAGTACACGTTTCAAAGAAGGTAAACCTGGGGCAAATTGGTTTAGAAATTTTTGTGTAAGAAATTCTTTGACACTAAAGAAGCCAGAAAGAAACCCTTGAAGCAAATCGTAGGAAAGCCACAAGTGATCCGTTCATTATTTATGATTTTTATGACAAACTTCAGACAATACTGGAAGAGTTGGATATTAAAGACAATCCAAAGAAAATTCGGAATTTGGATGAGACTTATTTTTCAGCAGATCCAACAAGGATACGTGCTGTTGCAGGCATTGGACAGAAGTTCTTTAGAGACATACAAGGTTCTGGCAAGGACAACACAACAGTGCTCGCATGTGTGTCTGCTGAAGGTACCTGTCTTCCGCCACTTGTTATTTTTGAGCGGAGTCACTTATGGAGTTCCTGGAAAGGTTCAAGTGATTTACCTGGAACATTTTATTCTAACACAGTCAATGGTTTTATAACAGCATCCATCTTTTCCAGTTATTTTAATCATTTTTTTTGGTGTAGTGAAAGAAAGACCATTGTTGTTGCTATTGGATGGGCACCTTAGCCATTTGGATCCTACTGTGATTGAAAAGGCTAAGAATGAAAATGTTGCTATTACGAAACTTCCCCCACACACAACAGATCAGCTGCAACCTTTAGATAAATGTTGTTTTAAACCATTTAAGGATTCTTGGAATTTAGAATTAATTCAATGGCAGAGTAACCAGAGGACACTATCAAAGTCAGAATTTGTGAATCTGGTTTGCAAAGTATGGCCAGATGCTTTAAAGGCAAAGAACATAATTTCTGGCTTTAAAGCAACTGGAATTTGCCCCTATGACCGAACAAAATATCCTGTTCATCGGCTCGATCCTTACAAACTACAGATATATAATATAACTACACAGAACACAGTAGATGTTGGCCTACAGGAAGTCACAAATGTTTCTAATGATTTGGTACCAATAAACATTTCAGATGATTTGGAACCCACAAACGTTTCCAGTAATTTGGAAACGCCAAACGTTTCTCTAGTGTTGGAACCTGCAAACAGTGACAAACCTATTTGTGAGGAAGATGGGGGTATAGTTTTACATGAAAACTCCATTCCATCTTGTTCAGAGATGGCTCATTGCTCAGGAAGAAGGAGTGTTGCATCAGTTTGTAGCAACGAATCTTCTGCAAGTTTTGAGAGTTTTCTTCTTGACAGAATAAAAAAAAGTGACAAACCTGCGGTCAAACGTAGTCGTGTAGACCCATTGTCTCACGTAATAACCTCGGAAGAATATGGAAAATTGATAGCAGAGAAGGAAAAAGGTAAAAAAGAGGAAAAACCAAAGCATCCGAGGTCCGGGCCTAAACAGAAAACCATGACCAAAAGTAAGAAGAGTAGACCTATGAAAATAAAGAAAATTGAAGAGACAGATTCAGAAGCAGATGACGTTTCACTGAAGAGTACTGACGGCGATGAAGATGTTGATCTCTTTGAAGAGTGCGCTCCAGATCCTGTTACCATGACTGATCCAGAAGGGGTGGTACAAGGAGATTATGTCTTGGCTAGGTTTCAAGGAGGGAAGAGGAATGCATACTCTTATAGGTATGTTTGCACAGTACAGAGAGTACTGGAAAGTGATTTAGAAGTGATGCCATTAGAGTCTGTAGACATTGACAAAATGGTTTTTAAGGTAAATGAGAAAGATGTTTCACTTATAAAAAAGACAGATGTTGTGGGGAAATTACCAATTCCACATGTTGCAAATGGTGTAGGAAATCTAAAGCGCGGTAATTGTTTTGTGTTTGGATGTCCAGTTGATGTCTGTGAAAAAAGTAGTGATCATTAGGGCTAGGCCTATATGAAGACTTCAAGCAATTTTTTAGACACTTACAAACAGTGTAACTTAACGTTTTATACTTACAAAATGAAAGGGATTTGTTATAATATTTTGATCGTGGTTGTAATATTGGTTTAATGTCCTCAGTGTCTCTTAAAAATAAAGTTGTATGAAAAAAACCAGGTATTTTGTGTATCATTTTTACATCCTGTGTCTCATTTTTATGGCACCAAGTTGCTATCTGCAGTGTATTATGGTAAATCCCTTATGTATCATATTTTGGAACATGTGTATCATTTTTAGAATTTCAAAGCCAAAAAATGATACAGCAGTTTTATTTTTTCCTGGCTGTACTGATACCAGTGATCAATCTAGTACTGTCTCATTTGTTAGTGGCTTACTTCACTAATTCAATGCAATTTTTATGCTTAAGATACTTCTTTTGGTTTACAGGATATAACAAATTTTCAAATTTTGTATAATATTTAGGGTACCTTTAAAAATTCAAAACGCTATTAAAACACTGTTTTTAACGTTTTAAAATGCCTAAATACAACTTTTTGATACTGCCAGTGCTGAGAAAATACAAACCGTACACTTAATAACTAAAGATATAAAAGCATGCACTGGACTTTGTGAATAATATTTTCCACAGATAAATTGATATTATCGCCACTTAAGGTTCCTATCTACCTGCACTTGAAACGCATTGCAGCGAGTAACAAGTCATCATATTTGGAAGAAACACAACTTGCAATACGTTTGTACATCTTCGAAAAGAAAACAAATTTGAAGCAATGTTTATCAATTTAAAAATTATAATCGCTTATTGGCAACACAAATTTCAAGACCCTCAAAACTGCTAAAAGCAGTTTTTTTAACCTGCCGTATCTTGGAAAATTCCAACCGTATTCGAAAAAACACAATGGTATATGTAAGCACTGGAATTTGAGCCATAAGTATCGCAAATAAAATAATACGATCAACGCTTAAGGCCTAGCTTTTTAGTTTATCAGTGGTTTGGAATTTTTTTAACACAAACATATATCAAAAATGCATTCTGGCAGTTTTAACACTTTCATCGTTTGTATCTGAATTTTTCTGTTGCAAAACACCAAACAGATTGTTAGATTTTTGCCTCTGAAATAGCACATATTTTGTCGAAATAAGCCAAAATGAAGCAAAATAATTTTTTTTGCTAGCAAACGGTATATTATTAAAAAAAAACGCTCTAACAGAATAGTGCTTCGTAAGACTGTACATAGTCTCAAATTTATTCAAAGCTTTCGGTTTAAAAAATTTTTAAGTTATTAGCGGTTGTTTGAGATAAATGAAAGATCATGGCCTTAAAGTCACATAGGAAAATGAGGAATATTATATCTCTGCGCGCCCATTTGCGGGGTTTGCGTGTAGAGGCGACGTCACTCTTAACGCGCCATCGGTTTTGTGCCTCACACATACCAACGCAACCTACCTAGATAAGAGCCTTACGTCCCATTGGTAAGGGAATACGCCACTGCACGAAAGTGGAGGGATTTGGGTGTAGAGGAAATAGTGCTATACGTAAGCCAGTAACCATCGCTCTTAACGCTTAATCGACTGTGTGTCTCACACAAACAAATACACCATATCTAGGGAGCCACCTTAAGAAGCCTAGTACTCTGCGTTTGATATGCGGAGACAGAGGAGCGATAAGGTGCTGCTGGCCATACTTGACAATAACTGCTTCGTTTCTATTCGCTACGCGTCTAACTTGTGTGCAGTTCTTTCGTGTTACGATTTGTCCCAAGAGACTGTAAGCGACGATTCTACAATTTTACTTACGGAAAGTTTTAAGTAAGGTTTCAAGTGTGTTTTCTTCTTCGTTCACAAACAGTTTGCGAGTTACTTTAGTGGTTTCGCATACAAAAAATAAACGCGGCTCGCTACAACACCTTTAACGCACCACGTGCATAATCCTCTTAAGTGTAGGAGGATGTGTTAACGCGAGAATAGGGGAAGCTTATTGAGATGGCAGGGTTGATGAGATATTCCTGTTCCTGACTGATATATTTCCAATTTGTAGAGAGCTCTGCCTTCCTATACTCCACCTCGCGGCATCCCTTCGATGTGATTTCCTGCCTGGAATAAATCCCCTGTCGGAAATACCCGAATGATTGTTTTCGCTGCGAGCAGCCGTCTCTGCAGATATGCCAGCCAAAATTTTTTATCCTTCTGTTCCCGTAGGGAGGAAGGTTTTTTCCCCCACCGGCTTAGATTATTCCGCGGAGTCTGCACATGAAAATGTTGTTTTTCCGGCAGGAACTCTGCCGGCAACTGTACGAGGCAGTCCGACCTGAACCGTGAAGTTTTGCCTGGAGAACTTTCTTCGTACCTGGTTCAGAACCAAATATAAAGCTACTGAGGCAAAAGGGACAAGACAGGCAATGCTCTCTTCTTTCTACTTTTTTTTGCGATATAATTACTTACCCCTAAACGAGAGCAGATATAAAAAATCTCTCTGGTAGTTTTTTTTATATCGTCTTCTCCATGTTGGCTGATTTTTCAAGACGGTAAATACTACCCAAACAGCAATGTAAGCTTGCCGTGACAAGTGTGCAAGCTTGAATCAAGCTTGAACCAAACTTCCTTGTTAACACAAAAAGCTTGCGGTAAGCCTGACGCGACAAGCTACCAGCATTTATACGATACCTGAGTAGTAAAATTTCCCTAGCAGGAACACTGCGCGAAATAAGTAAGCATAACGTTGACGCAATTTAAAAGAACATAACCCAACTTCGCCCCATGGCATGTCACTTTGCAAAACAAACAACACAACTCGGTGGAAATGGCGAAAATAGATGTAAACGTCGTACCAACGAGCAAATACCTACTATACTTGTTTATCAGGCTTGCCACAAGCTCGCTGCAAGCTTGCAAAGATGTTACGAAAGACCTATACTGGTGCCCGGAAGAAACAAGCGTGCTGAAAGCTTGCGGTAATTTTGCAAAGCAAGCTTGATTTTGCAAGCCTAAGGTAAGGGAAACGCCGGCATGCCACAAGCTTGTGGCAAGCTTGCAAAGTTGTTGCGATAGACCTATACTGGTGCCCGGAAGAAACAGCCTGCGGCAAGCTTTCGGCAATTTTTCAAAACAAGCTTGCTTTTGCATGCATAAGGCAACTAAAATGCAGGCTTGCCGCAAGCTTGCATGCTGTCTGGGTATGGTTTGAGCTATTTATGTAATTACCGAAATTCAGGTTACTTGACTTTTTAGTCTTAAATGTATAATTTCTTGTTTTGAAAAAAATAGCTACCACGGCAAAACCATGTTGAACAAAGCTGACCGACCGATTTTTGATGCCTGCAGTCGTTTAAGTTTATATATATATATATATATATATATATATATATATATATATATATATATCCCAAAACTGTATATACTAAAGAGCATGGGCTTAAATAGAATTCCTCGCTTGGTTTTTGAACGGTATTATAGCATATCATGTGTACTGTGTACACTACTAAATATGTTCTCAATATGTTTGTGTACCGAAATAATTTGTACTTTAAGGTGTGCTTATACTTTTTTTTTTTAAACTAATTCACACCTACTATGTCAGTCCACTATAGAATTGCTAAATATTCCTTTTTCAGACTACTGTATGTAGAAAAATAAAATAATGGCTGTATTGTTAAAACCTTAAAAAGAAATCCTTTGGTTTGAATTTACGCCGCACTTTTCCAAAATTAAATGATAAAGTCGCCACTTCAAATCACATAAATGTAATAGTACGTCAACACGCGTTAGTTCAGTGCCTAGCGTAAAGCAGTATTAAAATTTTGGACATTCGTGCAAGTATCACCCATATCGCTTCCATTTTTACTGTCTCAAGCGAGTAACGTGAATCACGGTCTGACTTCTTCTAAACGTGAGTTTAGTTCACTTCTTGTTACAAGTTCTAAGTCTTAGATATTGTGTAATATCCTAGAAGAAAAAAAGTTTTCTTTCAAAATTACAAAATTAATTTATTTGAAAATCTCACAGGTATCTTATAAAATAAAATACAAAACATTGTAAATATTTCCTTCGCCTTACACAAATAAAACAATTTTATTTCGGCAGTTAAGAAAAGTTTGTAATTTAATACTTTACAGTTACACATTAAATATTGGAATGGTTAACAATAATTGTAGTTTTTAAAACGCAAGCAAACACAGTTAGATCATTTATAGGACGTGGTGTGAAATATTCTAACACAAAGAATGTTCTTTAGTACGAGATATCGTGTGTTAATAAACCATTCGTCTTTAGTTAGCATAAAAAACCTAGTTCGATAACTAATAATCAAATTTCACAGTTATTCATGACGATTTATCGTAAATTATATATAGATGCTTTATCCACATTCGGACACTGCTACATCCCATTCATTTTGACATTACACCATACGTAGAATTACATTTGTCGGGGGTTTGTTCATTTTGTTTGACCATCACCAGAGTAAAATCTACGAATTGTAATAGACGCAAACGTAATATTACAATGTATATATCTGCTTTACATTTCAAAAACACCCTTTCTTCACCATAAAACCAATTTGTTTTTTCGTGGAAAATATATTTATGTTAGCTTTAGTATGAACAATTGCAATATATCAGTTTAAAAGATAACACTTTTCTCGAAGTATATAACAACGTCGTTAATGATTGTGTCGCCATTAAAATAGTTCCGTAATCTGCACATTAAAGCTTCTTTTATTTTTTTAACCAAGAAAACTTCGTGTTGAAAATATATAATTCCCCTGAAAATATTATAAAATTAAATAAAAAATAATACACAACGTTTTTAGAACTGACTTAAAATTATATTTTTAAAAAATACTTGTTTCTTCTGTAGCCCTATAGATATTTACAAACCTATTAATATTCGTAACCCCATATAAGGTCCTGAAAATGCATGATTGTGAATTTTATTTATTTATGAAAATACTTGCAGTATCTAAAACGAAAAATTTGAGGCGTGTACAGTTAATTGATGAATGAGTGGTTCACAAGTCACCAACCATTGTATTTCACTGAAAATGTAGTGAACTGCTGTGTGAGTCTTCTCAACGACAGCAACTATTTATGCTCCTCACTGTTATCTACTGCATACGCCCCACATTTTTCGTTTTAGATCTTAAAAGTATATTAATTCCAATTAAAAACTTACTATCACAAATTTTCAGGAAAATCTGTAAGAAGCTAAGAATCTGTATGAGATTATAAATCTGTACGGGGACAAGATAAATCATTTTACACTTTTTAGTCAGTTTAAAAACGTGTCACATTAATTTTTTTAATTTAAATTATTTTCTGCTGCTTAGTCTTATGAGTGTGAAATTTGTAAATTGTTTTTAAATATATTTATGAGATTATGACAGAGATATGAGGCAATCTGCACAAACACATACATATTGTCATTAAGATATGACCTTTGTTTAAAGTTAGTAGTCTCTAGCTCATCGAGAAGTTAGTTTAAAATCGATTGCAATAATTTGTACTAAACAGGCAAAGTAACAGATAAGAAAGTGAGTTAGTAAGAACGTGTTATTAAAAAATTATGAAATTTGTCTCAAAGAAAACGTTTACGCAAAAAAAAATAGCATCGCCAAACATATGATTTCAATTATTTTATTTTCTGTTAGAAACATTTATTTACCTCAAACTACCGTCCGAATTGTCTTTGCTGTACAATAATGTATTTACAGTGTAGTGTAATGATTACAAAACCAGCATTGACTACAGAGTCCGTAAATATAAATCTTACGTTAGAACGTAGAGATATTTTACATGCTTCTAGTAGAAAATATATATGTAATTGTTTATGAACTGAACTGAAAGAAATGTTACTTTAGTTACAACTATTCTGTTAAAATAGAGACAAAAGTCTTGTTACTATTAACTGGATTGTTCCCGAAACAAATTGTTCTGTATAAGGAGCAAAGAGCATCTTTATTTTACAGAATGTATTGTTACTTCAATGTAGATAATACTGGCGTATTAAAAAATGTTTTTTGTAACATTAATAAAAATAATAAACTTATTTTCTGAGAAAATTTTTAGTAACAATGCAAACAATATGTATGAAACTCTCTTGAAATAAATTATTAATATTCAGAAAGAGTTTGCATGTATACTCAAGTATTGCAGTGTCTGGATTTTTCCGTTGAATGTTTTCCTCATTTTGCAACAACTATACAGTACACAAAGAAAAAAAGTTTTGGGATACATTTCCAAAAAAAAAAAAAAGTGATATACGATCGAAGTAATCTATAAATGTTACAGAGTAAAGCCAGATAAAAAATACAATTGCCATGTTAGCTCTGTTGCGAAACATCTTCGTCGTGCCACGGAAACATAACTTGAGCATTAATGGCTTAAACATAAATTAAAAAATAATGCTTATTGATCAACCTAGCGGCTGGTACGTTCGTCTGTAATTTACGATTTGCTTGTTATGTTCCGTCATATACGCGCTTGCTTGGCCATTTTGTTGACGACTGATAGAGCACCAGTGAAAAGCACAATACAATTTAGAATGTATTTATGCTGTAATAACAATTATTTGAAACCCCGCTACAAAAATACTGCTGGTACAACTACCAGTGAAATGTTGTACGATTTATATACGACGTTTTATGACTAAAATACAAAATCAATGAATGTCTAC
Organism: Medauroidea extradentata; assembly: GCA_003012365.1. Lineage (NCBI taxonomy): Eukaryota > Metazoa > Arthropoda > Insecta > Phasmatodea > Phasmatidae > Medauroidea > Medauroidea extradentata. Next base: position 53,795 of record PNEQ01060927.1, on the reverse strand, counting down.
GCTAGTACAATGAGCGTAAGCTCTACTGTTCATGTATGAAGACAGGTATGACCCAAATGCCACAGAGTGTTATACATTTTACTGTCGTGCTAAGGAATTTACCGGGATTAAGGTTCAGCTGCAAAAGTCGTCTAAAAAAGTTGTACCGAAGAATATATTTTACGAAACTGAATATACGTTTTGCTATGCATACAATCTTACTCGATTCATTAAGAAATGAGATGACTATCACTTGAAGTAAACCTGAAAATTATCTGAAAGGCGCCCGTATTAGTGTTTAAGGGCGCGGTCTACCGCAATTTTCGTCATCATTATTTTATTTTGTATTTGTGCCAGATATTTTTTTTTTTTCGTATTTTAGACACAAAATGTGACTAAATTTGGCTCTTATAAAATGTTTTTATCTCTCAAAGTATTCGCGTAATGGCTTGTTAAAGTAATATTTTGCATATTTCCGTTTTAACGACTACACTAAAACCAACTGATATACCAAACTCAAAAAAATCACAGTGGATAAAGACATTGCAGGCTACAATGACATGCTCGTAAAATTAAGAATAAAAATTATTTGTATTTTTTAAAATATTATTGAATTTTAAAAATGTTTATTTTTAGTTTCAGCATTTTTTAAAAACACAAATAAGTTTTATTCTAATTTTATGAGCATGTTATTGTAGCCTGTAATGTCTTTATCCACTGTGATTTTTTTTAGTTTGGTATATCAGTTGGTTTTAGTGTAGTCGTTAAAACGGAAACACGCAAAATATGACTTTAACAAGCCATTACGCGAAAACTATGAGAGATAAATAAATTTCGTAAGAGCCAAATTTAGTCACATTTTGTGTCTAAAATAAGAAAAAAATATCTGGTAAAATTCGAATAAAAAAAATGGTGATGAAAATTGCGGTAGATCGCGCCCTTAACCTGACTGACGCGGACTGGTATATTCAAAAACAGTAAGGATGGAAGTCCTTACTACGAAAAAACACCTCTCTACTTCACACGATTAAACAGTTATATTTGAAAAGACGGAAATAGCGCAGAAATACAAAACTACAACTGAATAAATTGCTTATATCCCATTTTTTATTTAAGATACTTAAACCGTATGCGCTATGTCTCATTAAACCGATTTGTTGAGCATGCTCGTAAGAAGTATACGTTTATAAAATTATTTTCAGTTACAAACGTATAATATAAACATAAACTCTCAGCCCATTAAGTGCAGCAAATATTTTTAGGGTACAATATTATTTGAAAACATTCAAATGTTGGTTAGTCGATTAAGCAAACCCCTCCGAATTATTTCAAGATGCAATTCTGTTCTTGTTTACACGTATCGGGTTCAGTGCGTTTTTAGTTGCTCCTGAAGATTATTTATGCATATGTGCCTTTAAAAACTGCCTAACCTTCTTTTTATTTTATTATGACAGATAATTTTCTGTATAACCAAGTCATACAACGCAAATGTTTTATTTTCTGTTAATTTATTTATTCTTGAGATATCTTGGTAAATCCTTAAGGGTTTCTGGTTGACCACGCCTTTAACATAGTACTATTAGTATTATGCAAAACTTGCACCTGACTCAACTCTTCATGATACTATACTTGCCTTGAACATGTGCTTATCTCTATGTACGATTGTATCTGGTCATACTAAAGTACATGCAGATTTAGTCTTGTGTTCAATACTGTGTAAATTATTACGTTCATTGTGATTTAACATTTACTATGCTGCTGTAGGCTACACTGTAACTAGTTAATAGGCCGTCTACTGGCTAGAGAGTCACTGGAATTTGCTAAAAAAAATTAATGGCTCAGAGCGGCGAATCAGAAGAAACGACTGCAAAAAAATTGTATTAAGCCACTGACAATGATAGGTACCTGCGAATACTTTTCTATGGATACACAGTATTGGCTGTTCGGGGTAAAGTGAGAACTAAAAACTTAACCATTGAAAAAAATCACTAGCCATTACTGCGTGTAATTCAATATTTACAATGGTTCCTTCGCTGCTTGTATGGTTGGCAGCGATTACCGAATATAGTTCCGTGTATTTTCCTGTTTTAATTCAACAATTCTTAAATAAAATTTACTGAAATAGGCATACTTGTATTTTGTATAGGCCTAGTTAATAAACTTTTTCTTATGAAACTACATGGGTTCCTTCCGACTGCAAAATTTATCTTTCACGCGAAATCATCAGGTGACATGTCCAGAGAGGTTAGATATTTCCTGTCGTTAGCCGTTACGCGCGGAAAGATACGATCTGGATGAAAACACAAATTTAGCAGGACTTTTTTTTAGTGCTCACTTTATCCCGAATCACCTGTAACAAAAAACTTCATCGTTATGTATTTAAGTAACTTTCTAGTCCAAGTATTGACGAACAACTGTGAAAGGCTATCTAGCGCAAGAAGTGCTTGCTAGACAATTGGAAATACTTAATTACCTCATAACACTAAATGCGTTTCCCAGTTCGTTAAATGCCTGCCCTGCATCCCACCCAAACGAATCACCTGCATAAAGGGCAATGAGCAACGAATGAAGAAGTGCAATGAAGAGAGAAAATTAAAGTGGAGAATAACGGCTCTGTAATAAAATAAATTAAGGGGCCTAATTTGATCGTCTACGTTTTCTTAATTACTTGAGCTTTGAACTTCTCAAGGCGAGTATAGTTGTTATAACTTGTTTTATAATAACACTCCGAATCTTTTTCATTGTCAGAACAATAATTTCGTTTCTGGAATATAATTATGGTTTTTAATAAATAATGCAGTTAAAATATATGTACATAGTTTTTAAATACTGGCATTGTTCTTTTAAATAATTTTGTTTACTACAAACATATATAGTCACCAAAGGGAAATGAAAGGAAAATATTCAGTAACACAAATTAAACGAATTTTAAAAGTTTTTGTTATGAAAGTATTTTATAGCCTCAATCTAAACAGACTTAAACGTAGTTACCACTCCTGAAAATAAAACCGTGTTTTCAGTGTAAATTTTCTTTTCTGTTATGAATAAAAAAACTGATTTCATTGCCACACACGTCTACGATATGTATAAATAACGAACCTAGTATTTGAAAACGCAAAGGGATGATTTATCATATTTTCTCGCGCGTGATGATATCATTTTGCTAGTGTTGGATTTCGTGTCTGTACACCTACCCCTCCGCCGAATCACAGCTGAAACAATCTGCAACCACTGGTTTACTGTTACTCATCGTCAGATCTCATGAAATATTGCAACTGAAAATGGTCCCAAATGAACCCCTACTAATGGCGCTTTAGTTATTCATGAGGGGGGGGTGGGAGGCAATGCAGCAATCCACGCGTTTTTGTTTTTACTCGCATCCCTGCAACCTGACAACACGTTGTTAAAAGAGAAACATATGTCTCATTTGTGGTCTATTAACATATAAACACTCAGTTCATGAATAATAATTCTAGGAAAATATTACTAAATGTTCGAAAATGCAATAATAATAACATGCCCTATATACATAATTTATACGGAAGGAAATCGTTCGAAAACATCCGGAGGATACACAGTTAAAAATTTAAACTAAATACAGTGCTGCAGAGAGATAATACATGACCACTAAATTGAACTGCAATACGATGACAAACGTAGAATATATTAAGGGTCTTCCTGGGCTACTATGATGAATTATTTTATATCGTGGCGATTGTAGCATTTTAGAAGAAAAACTTAGAAGCTTTAGCTACTAGTATTTATTTTTATCATAAAGGAAATATGTATAAAGTATGAACCTTCGATGTAAAGCAATGATAAACTACCAAATATTAAAAGAGTTTGCTATGGAAGCGTGCCATTGTAAGGAAATGGTTGTGATATTATTTAGGAGTGTCTGTTCAAAAGGTGCTATATACACTTCCCAACAAAAATGGAATTTCACCATAACATAGTCCTGTACTTGAATACTATCGAATTCCCTGTGCATTCCCGAGCAAAACAATGTATTTCCTTGGTGAAACACACACCAAACTGATTAAAAGGGGGTGAATGCACATATTTTCCCACAACTTTTCAAAGGTGGAAATATCACCTTTTGAACAGACACTCCTCATTTGTGGTTTCAAATATATTCATATCTTTTAATCACCAGTGAATTAAATAATTCATGACGGCATGCACAACAAACACACCTGCAGATAATGTGTGATTCACGGAAGCAAGGCAGCTATAAGGTCGAAGATCTCATATAAGGACAAGTTCACCATCAATTAAACGCGCAAGGCGCATAGATACTGGACTTATCGTCAAAGCGAGGTCATTAAAGAGGAAACCAATGTCTCTTACAGACAGGACGAATGGAATCAAGCCGCGATGGCACGTAGTGATAGACCTATCCTGCATGTGATTGGAGAGATTTCGAAAAATCACGTAATAGCAAAACAGGATGGTTGAACCAGTAGTCGAATCACTGTTCTCTAGAATTGCAAGTACAGTAGATAATCTGCTGAACTGATCTTAAGAGTGCGTAGTAGATAAATAAACGCTGAAAACACACTGGTGGAATTTTCCGTTTATTTCCGGAAGATATTACGAACTTGTCTGTTTAATCAACGGAAATATTATTTTGTAGCACAGTTATACATTATTAAGTTTCATTAATTAAACATATTACATAAAACTGCCAGAAGAAACTAAAAAAAAAAAAAATAACCGTACGCATTATTGTGCCTACATCATAATAAAGTCTCATAAATATGTGAGTTTCCAACAATGGAGCTAATTGCCTTCCGTAAATTAGCAGACACTTCTAGAGAATTTTTTACCAGCACTTTCTCGTGAAACAACGAAAATTATTATTTTACAATACCACCTTATGTTTGAAAGAGTTTTAGCAACAGTTGTTTAGTATTCCTTAGCAACATACCAAAAATTCCACTGGAGTTCGGTATCACTTGAAATACTCTCATGTTCAACTTCATAAATTTTAACGGAAACGTATCTTTAGTAAACGGAAATGTTTATAGTAAATATACACTACGGAATCATGCGTAATATGTTCGTAAGTCTGCGGACACTTGCACGAAAGAAAATCGTAAATTTATGGGTTAGAGAGCTGTAAATATTACGAATATATTTTAATAACATCACCGGTAAATCTGCAAATATGTAGAAATGCAATTGTAGCATTTTAGACATGTAGGTATGGCTCTGTTCTGTGTGTTGAAACTGTTTTACGGAAACTTCTGTTAAATCAGGAAATAAGTTTCCGTGAATTCACGGAGGTATCCGGAGAAATTGTTTTCCGGAAATTCCCTAAATCGACGGAGAAAATTTTCACAGTGTATCAATTGATTTCTACGCTATTTCGAAGCCAATATGGAGAAATACTCAAGAACAATCGTAGATAATGGTATTTGGCAACTTTATGAGTAAATATTAATCCAAAATTACTAATTCGTTACGCGTGATCCCTTGCGCCGCTCTTAAATGCATGAGGTTCCGGCGTCAGAGTTTGTGCCTCAGAAGTTCGTAACACTGGAAACAGTTTTGTTTAAAACGTTGGTTATAACAATTGTCTAGGATTGCTATTGTTTAACTTTTGCAAACTGGACAGGAGAAATCATTTTACACTTTTTAGTCAGTTTAAAAAGGTGGCACATTAATTTTTTTTTAATTTCAATTATTTTCTGCTGCTTAGTCTTATGTGTGTGAGATTTGTAAATTGTTTTAAACATATTTATGAGATTATGCCAGAGATATGAAGCGATCTGCACAAACACATTCACATTGTCATCAAGATATTACCTTTGTTTAATGTTAGTAGTCTCTAGCTCATCGGGAAGTTAGAATAAAATCGATTGCACTACTTTGTACTAAGCAGACAAAGAAACAGATTAGAAAGTGAGTTAGTAAGAACGTGTTATTAACATATTATGAAATTTGTCTCAAAGAAAACGTTTACGCAAAAAAAAAATGATTCACCAAATATATTATTTTAGTGTTAAGACTGTTATTTACATGAACATATATGCTTGTTAGTATTCAAATTTGTTATTAATATGACAGTAGCACACAATAATTAATTTATTTATAAGAAAAAACATCACTATTTTCCTTTTTTTTTGGTAAAATATCCTCTTTAGCGAGATTAACGTCCTCATTTTTATTCCCAGTACCTAAAAAACCTAGTCGCAGAGACCCTTATCACTCCCAGAACTACCACCTCCAGTTCATGACCGCACGATATAAGGGTGAGGGGAGAGAGGGAAGGATCGTACACCCTGCAAGCATTTGTTTGTTATCAATTTCTTATCTTCGAAAGCTCAAGCAATCCGCATGTCCTTAAGAACTTCTGAGCAAGATATGAGGTGAGAATGTAGCAGTCGAGGAATGCAAGTTCTGAGAGAATTGGAGCACCACAACCAAAGTTAATTTCCAACCCAAACGTCCGACACGTTTTCCACTATAGAAAATTAGAAGTAACCCCATCGGATAAATTACCGGAAAAAGAATCTAATTATACTGAATAGCATTCATAAGTAAATATTCAAACACAGTAGAAGATTTGGAACGTGTTCATAATACACGGGCCTGAATGCCTACTATTCAAATTAAGTTGGTTTATCTCAGGGAAATTACATTTCTTTACGAAGAATTCCATCAAAACACGTTTTATATCTTGTATATAATTTATCATTACAATTTTTAAAGATTTTTTCAGTATATTTTACTTTTAAAATATATAGTAAAACAAATGGTATTTAATTAGAGCGCATTGCTACCTTAACGCACCGAAGAAGAAAAATGTTGTAGAAGTTACAATAAACAAATGGAAGAAAGTTATATATATATATATATATATATATATATATATATATATATATATATATATATACATAAATATACACATATACATATATAGACATACACACACCATTAATACTGGGGACAAATAATTTTTGCTCACCATTACAAATATTTAGTTGCTGTCACCACTAAAAATCTGTGGTCACCAATTTATTTGGTTTTTACTCCAAAATAAATTGTCTGTCTCAATACAAACAACTTTTTTTCTGTGCAAAGTCTTTGCTAGGACACTTAAATGTAGCTTGATGAATGTATGAAATTGATAGGGAAATATAAAAGGCAATGAAGATAGTTGTGTTTATCACAATTCTTATTAGTATAGGTTGAAAATTATCACGGAATACCTTCAGGACGTACTTTGATACAAAGTAACGTGTCAAAGGAATTACATCGGCAGGGCTGATCCTGTATGCTTGCATGTGAAGAACTTGGTAAATGTTGCAATACGCCAACCTTGGAGTGCTCTTCTGCTTCACTCACCCTTCGCATTTCGTTATTTCTTCATTGCAGGGCCTCATATTATATCGTGTTTTCTCCAAATATCATGTAATTACTATGCTCTTATGTTTTGACGTAATAAAGTACGTGTGATAAGAGGGAGAAATGCCTCTCTCTATAGTCTAAAGAGTTTATGATACATAATTCAGCGCTGATATATCAGCTCTAATTTGTACATTAATCGAAGCCAATTTACAATAAAAAATCAGCAATGGTAGACAATATTTTTTTGCCTAGTTTCTAAACAAATATTTTTCTCGTGTAAGAAATTCCGAAGAAAAATTTCTCGAAAGCCGAAATCTCGAACTTTTAGTAGCGACGCAAGAGATCGCGGTTAACAAATGCAACATTCTGAGTCAATGTTTACTCATAAAGTTGTCAAATAGCATTATCTAGGATTGTTGTTTTGTAATAGTTTCCCATAGTGACTTTCGAAAACGTTGAGATTTCAGTATGTGTTTTTAGCGTTTATTTATTAATCACACATGCTCTGAAGAGCTATGACTATCCGAGAGTCGTGGCGAGGAGTCGTGCATACTTACATGATTAATTAAATTAAGTAGAACTCTATACTAGTGGAACGCATGCAAATCTATGTGTTTATATATATATATATATATATATATATATATATATATATATATATATATATATATATATAACATAAAATTCTCGTGTCACAGTGTTTGTTTCCATACTCTTCCGAAACGGCTTAACCGACTTCAATGAAATTTTGTATATCCATTCGGTAGGTCTGCAAATAGGTTTTTATATATTTTATACTCCTAAGCACTTTAATTTTGAAAATATTTTTTATTGTATAATTTTAGAATCCGGTCGATAACTGTGTAAGTGATAATTGATCAGTTATCCCCACGAGCTGATACCAGTCTATCCCTACCAGGTGTCGCTGCTCTATTATTATTATTATTATTATTATTTATTAATTTCTTTATTATTAGACCTCTTCCACTTATACACCACATCCTTACACACTTACAATAAGTTTTTTATGTGACAAAACAACGTTTGTCGGAGCAGATAATTTATAATATATATATATATATATATATATAGCTTGTCCATAAATTATCAATACAGCTTTAGACTTTAATAATAGTAAAACTAAACGAGATAACAACAAACGGTTTTCAACTTGCGACAAGGTAACTCATTAAGTTTTTTCTTATTTATGCATGTCAGTGTGTGCACTCCTAGTGGACGAATACTGTGCAGCCGGTATTTAATTTCTCTCCATGTATGCTCCAGCATCTCCACAGTGACGTATTGGAATGCATTACGAATGAGTTTCTTTAAGTCCTCAAGGCCTGTTACCTTGGTTCGCTATACCTGATCATTTACAAAACCCCATAGGATATTTCAAATGGTGTAATGTCAGGTGATCGCGGTGGTCATCAAATCGGACCATCTCGTCCAATCCACCTGTTCAGAAAATTTTCACTCAGAAATTGACGGGCAATGAGGGACCAGTGGGGTGGAGCCCCATTCTGCTGGGAAGTGACGTAAGGTTGCAGATGGTCCAGTTGTGGCACAGCAAACTCTTGCAGCATGTCCAAGTAAACACTACTTGTGACTTAAACTCAATGAAAAAGAATGGACCAATGATGCAATCACCGCACCACACATTGATTTTGGGACTATCCTTTTCCATTTCCCGTTTAACATGAGGAGATTCTGATCCCCAGGTACGAATATGTTGACGAATCTGTTTGTATGACACATGGAAAACTGACTCATCGGTGAACAAATATTTTTGTTCAAAAAGTCATTGTTTGCGTCAGTCTTGACAAGGAACGTAAAAAAATTGAGTTATCATACCGCATGTTGAAAATCGTTTGTTGTAATCTTGTACAGATTTTAAAGGTATTAAAGTCTAAAGTTGAAAAAATCCTCTCTCTCTCTCTCTCTCTCTCTCTCTCTATATATATATATATATATATATATATATATATATATATATATATATATATGTGTGTGTGTGTGTGGAATGCAAGAGGGGAATAACTAAAGTGCTACGTTGCCACTCTGTACATTTAAAATGTCATCGTACAGTTTATCACTAAAATTTTCGTCTCCAATTTAACCCTCACGTAGTGTGCTTACTACGTGATAGTTTCCA
>PNEQ01060927.1:33325-44205 GCA_003012365.1 Medauroidea extradentata | reverse complement strand
TCCACGTATATCATACTTATCTCACTACTAGTGTTCTGATCTGTATAGTATGGGCGCAGGTTAAAATCTCGAGCAGTTCAAATATGATTCTACGTTTACTTGACGTAGCATACATACAATAATACCTGGAGGTGGATCGCAAGAGGGGAATTTCTTCCCGCTGCTGTCCCACATAGTGCCTGTAAAATAACTTCGTACGTATTTCCGTTCACATTTTCGTCTGCAATGTTGCTCAGGTTCCACGCGGTGTGTTAATTATGCGGTTGTTTCTGGACACACCGTCTATATACCACCACAGACATTTTGTTCTTTTCGGTGCGACCCATATTGATATCTCTTGGTTACGTTTTTCTATATTTTTTCAGTACAATAAAAACAACGAAACAATTTTTAATAATTTTTAAAATAATTTTTAGTTTCTATAGCCATATTTTCCTGTCCTTAATGCAGGAAATAATTACTGCCCGAAGGTGATGTCGTGACAGGCGACTAAGCCCCAATTGTTATAGGTTATTGACGTGGAAATACAAATCCTTGCAATCGCCCCTGTTGCACGATATGTAGCGCACTTAAGGAGGTTCCAGACGGTAAAAAATCATAAATTTTAATTATTTTCTCTATGTATGAAAAATGTTTAGTTTTGTGCACGTCACTTGGGATTACATTATCCTCTTACAAAAAAAAATTAACTCCTCCAGTTTTCCCTTAGTGGAATTTCTAAGTCAAAATATGCGTGTTTTTAGTTCATACAACCCCTAAAACCAATCAACATATTGTAACGAAATAGTTCACAGTAAAATTACATGTCATGTCCTAGGGCTCTACGTATATAAATTCCCTTTAAAACAATGTTTTGTTTGTTTCAAAAATTTCTGAAATTTGAATTTTGTTTGCTACTTTCAGTAATTATTAAAAAAAAAAAAAACTATTTTGTATTGGGATTTTGGTACTTAAAACCCTAGCCAGTGACTTGTACTTTGACTGTGAATTATTTGGTTTCATTTTGTTGATTGGTATTCGGTTTGGGGGGGGGGGATGTACGAACTAAAAACATGCAAATTTTGACTTCGAAATGCCACTATGGGAAAACTGGAGGAGTTAAATTTTTTCTGTAAGAGGATAATGTACTACCATGTAACGTCTGCAAAACTAAGATAGTTTCACACAAACATAAAATTATGATTTCATTCTGTGGAACGCCCTTAACTGAACCACTAACACATAAGTCAAATAACATTAATGAACTCCACCAGAGTTCGGCAGGTGCCTACGGTCGCTCAGTTAAGAAGTCTGTCAGTTATAGGGTGTGATGCCCTGTCATAGTGTATCCTACCCTTATACAGTAAAAATGTTTGTCAACAAAGAAATATTTTTCTATGAGGACATTTAGCTTATGGTGAAGAAATCTTGGCTTACAAATAAGACAAATTTTATAAAATTATGTTTGACATAACAAATTTTTTCTTTTAACAGTTTCACCTTCTTTGTAGCAAAGAAAATTATATTTTTCTTTCAAAACAAAGTTTGTGTTGAAAAATACCGTTTCTTAACTCATCATAAATACTTTTGTTGAATTATCTTAATAACACAATTCTTTGCTACAGTTACAAAAAAAATATTTTACTGTAAGTTAAAGTTAATTTGCCACTGATCATATTCAAATGACCTTTATCTTTGCAGCGAGCAGGTACGGATCTAGCGGTGAGTTCCGTGGTGGAAAAAGAGGGGAGTGGAACGGAATAAAAAATTAATCGCAGCGTTAATTCAAGAGAGCTGCCACTTTGTGCGAATGTCTACATTTTCCCTTACAAACAATCAACTAGCATCCTGAAGTGGTCCTGTTATACAACATGTTCACTTAAAAATAGTCTTTTACGTTGCATTTTAATTTCTTTTACTGGGGCTATAGTCTCTACCCGTCTCCCTCGCAGACATAAACATTTTGTTGATGCGAAGAAGGTGTTTTAAGAGTGTGCAAGTTTTATTTGTTTATCGTGGTCGGGTGAAGATGCTAGTGGGAATACAGCATCTGATGTGTTCTCGGATGTACTAAGGACGCTAACTCGGCGAGGTAAGACTAATTAGAGGCAAGCAAGGTAGTGTAATAACAAGCTGTGAGGTCAACGTTGACCTCTAGCCCCTGAGCGAGGAGTCTGGTGGTACGGGTCAGCTTTACCACAAGTACGGAGGTCAGCATGTAGGGATGCTGACAACATATCTAGGATAACCACGCACAGAGTAAACTTAGAAATAGCAGATGTTGGCCGTGGGGAAGCGCTTACGCACGTGTTTAAATAACAAGTTTTACTACTGTGTCCATCTGTAGATTTGTAGCTCTACAAGGGACGGGCCGATTTAATTTTATTTTTAACTTGCAGTCCCCCGCGGCTTTGCTCGCGAATATTATTCGTATCGTAACTGATAATATTTACTTTAACTGAAAAACCTCTTTGTTCACCAGATTGGTACCTCAGTCATCACGTGTTAGAATATCCAAGCTGCTAGTTGAGCTAACTCTGCAGCAGCATAAGTAGCTATAGCTGACCACGCGAAAAACAGTCTTAAGTTGGTCCCTGCCACTAACAGTGATTTCACCTGGGCATTATTTATATCACTGCAAAGATGACACGTTGAGGTGTAGTTATAGACTCTTAAATGTAAGAGGTTATTGGAATGAAAAACGTCGGATTTATCCTGTGCACAACCATTGGTGACTGTGCCCTCAATTACATATTTTCAAAATATACACTTGAAGTTTAATGCCATTAGAAAGTTTTGGTAGAAAAACGTTTCGCGGAAACGTATTTGGTGGCCTTAAATTGAAATTAGTGAGATAATGTATGTGAGCTGATGTTGTCGAGAACCCTAAGTGGAAAGCGAACTGCATGATCAATTCTACCGCTTTTAAACGACTACATGCAAATTGCACTAATTCGATCTGCCTTGCAGTTTTTGTGTGTCAGAATTAAACTTTCGCACGCATCTTTTAACGGAATTTGAGCCCAGAAGCTCCTGGATGCAGACTTGAGCTACAAACAACTGTGCCGCGTAACCTCCACATAATTCACGAAAACAAATTTAATTTAAGAAAAGAAAATATGCATGTCCTGGGTTCATAGAAGTTGTACAACAACAGATCTCAATATGTTACTGCAGAGTGAAACTCTTGTATAATTTACTTCTCGCTAGTCTTACTTGCTTTTCGGTACGTCTGCCTTGAAAAGATTGAAACTTAGTTTTATTCTTAATAATCAAATTATATTATAATGTAAAAAAAACTTACACATATTATAAGTACTTACGAGGGCATCACCCTGACGCGAAAAACACCTCAATACCTCTACTGGTTAGATATATATCGTGGTCTGATAGAAATTGTATTCTGTGTTTTTTCACCCTTTTGGGTGACGAATTTCGAAATATTTTAATTTCACGTCCTATACAATTGTATAAATAACAAATTGAAGTGCAAATCACGACAGTAGCCCGTTCAGCCGAATCTAAATCGATCATTCATTTAAAAAAACATATGACCCCTCCACAGTACTGAGAGTTCGAATTTCGAAAAATCTTAAAACAATTTTCCCACCATTTCTGTAATCATCAACCTGAAGCAAAGTTAACTATATATCTTGACGCGATAGATAGATATCGAGGATTTATCTGAAACGCATTCAAGGTCTTTTCACCTTCAAAGGGAGTGAATTTCGAAAAACCCTTTAATCACGTTTTAGAATATTGTATTGGTGTCTCGTGGACGTGGAAAACAGGACAATAGTCCGCTGAGCTCAAGATATATCGACGGTTAATTGAAAAAACTTTTCACCAATTTTCACTCCTTTTCACCTCTTTAGGTAGCGAATTTAAAAAAATTCGTGAAATTACTTTTCAGATATTTGAGTAAGTATCAATCTTAAACGACAATCACGTCGCTATATAAAAATCAATATGATCGACATGTATCGATTGTGAATCAAAAACACATTTACTTCTTTCTTTACGTCTTTTGGGCCGAATTTGGAAAATAAATTTAAATGCTAGGCCTATTTAGATATAAACATAAACATCAATCTAAATCATAGAGCACTTCGATATCTCGATTGGTTCAATAGAGCTGGAGGAATATTCGAAAACACATTTCACGTTTTTTCAACGAAGGGGCGGGGGAAACGGGAGATCCCCGAGAAAACCCGCCGACTAGCGGCATCGTCCGGCACGATTGCCACATGCGAAAAACCGGGAATCGAACCCGGATCGCCTTGGTGGGAGGCGAATGTTTCTTATGAGATATTACTTTAAAAAACCCGGAAAAGAAAAGAAAAAATGATCTGAACATCTGCATAATCACAAGCAATTCACACTCTTACATAAATTCCGAACACGTTGAAAGTTCAAGTGTGACCAACGTTCAGTTACAGTACAGTCTTAATCAAGACAGTTGCGCTTCCAAGTAATTATTTTTTGGTAAACGGAAAGTTTTCTTTTGGGCTGCTTGCTAAAAAAGGAAATTATTGTGTTCTTTAACTTTCAAAATTTTAATTGTTGCAAGGGGGAGGGGTAGTTTCCCCTAACCGCAGCACGGTTACTCTCGGAAAATCCATTTTGTAATCCAAGTTACGTGGCACGTAGTTCAACAGTAGGCAACCACAGATCTTAGTTCTTTAAACTGAATGCAGGCCTCGTACACTCGGTGACGAAGTTGAAAAAGCAGACGACGGATATTACAACAGTCGACTTACAATTCTGTTGAATAATTGCATGCAACACAATACACGAACATAATATCAACCTTATTGACACTCCTAAAATACTCTACGACCCCGGGTATTGCTCTGAAGTACTGTAGGTTATCTGCCATAAATAGTTCTCTTCGTACCCACAGTCCAACTCCCGGCCTTCTGTAACCAGCACACAACTGTGGTCTAATGGAATTACAAAATATTTTGCTTCTGTACATTTTTAGTTGAATGCTTTAAATTTAATTTTTTTTATTACTGTTTGAACTATAACGCCAAAACACTATACTTTTTTTACCTTTTTATCTCACGTGTACAAAACTGTTTAAATTCAGTGATTTTGACATTTGATTTTTATTTTACTTAAGCTACCTCACAGTATTTTTTCTTTTAAATTGGGTTCTATGCAGATATAAGCGAAACACACAGATGGAGCATAAGGTATGTTCTTCGGCGAGGGGTATGAAGCCTTGAGACGGAATGGGGAGGACCGCATCCACCATATTGGTAACTGAAAAATGTTGTTCATAACCATAGCAACGAGTATAATGCGACTGTGGGTTGGCCAACCATAACCTCGTTTCTCAATACATCTACAGGAACAACTGGCTGCACTCCGCCATATTGCAGCCTGAATAAACAAAGTCAACTTGACCTCAGTATCTGCTGCTAATGTTCCATCTGTATGTTTGTTTAATCTCTGGTTCTATGTGTTGTATGAATGTTATATTGACTGCATTCTCTATGCACCGAGGTCATTGACACCTCCTTGGACTGCACGTCCAAATTTTAATTAATGTGCGATATTTTTTAATCTCTCCTTCCGATTTTGTCTCCCGCACGATGAATATGGACGCAGTAAGTTTTCCCTGAGAAGATTTGGTCCAGGGGAAATATCTACCACCATCATAAAGACAGTTCGCTATAGGAGAGGCGAAGCTATAGACATCAAAAGTGCTACGAGTTTTGGCCATATTAACAAGTGGAATTTTTTATAAATCAGTTTATTTTTTGGAGTGAACGTGAAATTCGCCGGTGACGCAGATGTTCGTATGTTATGAACACCGCTGTTAGATTTGGTCTTGTTCAACCTTTTTATAGTTCATCAGTCCTAGGATTCTTAATTTAATATTCGTAGCTACCTTAGCATGACAAGTGATTGAGAATTCTAAAAAGTAATTTTTGAACTGAAATAATTAATCTTATTTGGCTTATTGTACCGCTATCTTATGTAACAAGTGCCACGGGATTTGCTACAGAAGCTATTGATTTAGACATTTCCCAGAGGTCTTTGATGAGGAGTACTTACACTCTACCGTATGAACTGAGCTTTAGCACGACGCGAACTAAATTTAGGTATACTATACCAAGTTTAAAATTCAACATAATGAGAACACAATTAAATGCTTGTACAAAGTAAGAGAGTTATATTACTGCGAGAAGATGGAAGAGCAATTGTATTCATAAGTACTAGGAATCATCAATTATTTATTTATTATTTTTTATCTTCAGTTCAGTTTTATTTCATTTAAATCAAATTTATAAAGATTTTAATTAAATTCGTGTAATTATTTCATGCTTGGTTTTTTCTTTATCTAATTTCTATATTCATTACAATTCTGCTCTATAAAAGTTTATATGTTTATCTAATGGAAAGTCTCCAAAAGGATTGGTAAGACCAGGTCTTAGATAAAAAGTGTGCACACTCTCACTCTCACCCACTCTGGTTCACTCTCCAATCAAATTGAGACAGCCACCCTCGGATGGACCCTCGAAGCACTGCAACCTATCGTGGGAAAATGAAAGCAATGGACGTATTCCCACACACTTATAATATAATATTTACTTACATGAGAAACTAGCCAACCCCTTGACACTTGCAAAACTACATCGTGCACAGATACGTCTTGTTTCTCTCGACTTTGAATGCAAACCAAGATGTCTTACCGCAGAGTGGGCGAGAGGGTGCAGCAAGGGAGCATCATTTATTCTGGCTCCCTCTCCCTCGAATTTGGGACAGCAGAGAGCATACTCTGTGAGGTTAAGATAGTGCTCTCTGGGCTATTTGAGACACAGCGATAAGGTTCCACATTGCATTCCACTCAAGCTCCACCGACCACTTCACTAATAATAAATTTTCTCCCAAGCTATACTCTCTACCTAACACCCTTAAATCATATATCTTTAATTATTCCTATAGATAATGCAAGTACCCTCCTGCAATCAAACTAGTCACGTACAGGTCTTACGGGGGAGTTCACGCAAACATTTTATTAGTTTAATATTTTTTATATTTGTTCGAGATATTGTTTGTTTTGTAGACATACATTGTGAATATTTTTCAGAATAACTAAAATTTTTCAGCTTTCATTGTTTTTGTATAATGTCAACTTAAAGCCACAAATTTGATTTAAACCGTTTTTACAAGAATCTAAAACCAATTGCCTTACCGAAACGAAATGATTCCCACTGAAGAACATTGTTGCGGTCTACAACTAGACACACACACACACAAACACACACACATATGTATGTATATATATATATATATATATATATATATATATGTGTGTGTGTGTGTGTGTGTGTGTGTGTGTATACATATATAAACGTTGCATTGAAATTTGTTGTATTTTTTAAAAATACATGAAGTTGGCATTTTCTTATTTCAAAATCAGGAATTTTTTTAAAAATAGATAATAAATATTCAATGCGGTTTTTCATTTGTTTCCAGACGTTATCCGCTATACTGTTCTTCAGTGGCAATTTTTTCATTTCTGGAAGTCAGTTGGTTCTAGTTTCTTGTATAAAAGCATTTTATGCAAATATTGGCTTTGACATTCCACTATACAAAAACCATTAAAGGTAGAAAACTTTCACTTCTATAAAAAAAGTCGCAATGTATGCGTATGAAACAAACAAAGTCTCGTACATATATAATGTTATTAAAACAATTAACATTTTGCAGGGAGCCCCCCTCAAAGCGACATCATAACGGCTCGGCTGAATACGCGCAGACATAAAAACATTAGGTATTCGGGCTCGAGTACCAGAAAATACACCAGTAGCTGATGTTTGCGAATCAGGCAAAAGCACGCCTGACCTGTACGCTAATCTCTTGCCCCCTTGCAGCACTTAACCCGCCTTCCCGCACTCAGACATGCACAGACATCTGCCGGGTGCCTAGCCTAGCCCACGCTATCATTAATGGTTCCATAGTTCTTGAACAAACCACCGCACCACAATGTCTGCAAGTCAGCCCAGCAAGCAGAATTATTTACGTCACCAAACTCTTTTATTTCAGAACTGCTTTGAACGAAAGTATAATTAATAAATTTAACTATAAATTTCGTAAATACTAATAATATCATAACATTATAATTTCGTAGCAAATTAACACAGAAACACATAAGATGATATTAAAATAGTATACAAACTAAGAAACAGTATAATTTAAGGACTTTGACCTTATTGCCTTCAAACACGAAAATTTAAACTACATTAACAAATAAATAAACAAACATATAAATAAAAAAAATAATGATAATTTGAGGAGGGCTAAACAACTGTACGTATCGCATCGACGCTAGTAAGCGCCACACTTTTTTATATCACAGAAAATCAAATGAATTGTTATTCATTTACCTTTTATAACATACATACTTTGCTATTTTCTACTTGGCATGATACTTTCAGCGTTTTACGTTATATGTTATGTAGAGTAATAAACTGGAATGAATTGTGTTTCAAAGTATTTAAGTAACAGCTATAACCCATTATGAATGGCAACGGTAATATTATTCTGTACGCTGAAATTGAATTTTTTACGTGCTTATAAACTTTTTCCTTTTGTGCAACACGTTGTCATGACAGAATTACCGAAGCAGTAAATTGAGTGTCAGTGAAATTTTATACGTTTTGCAATAATCTAGTCGCATGCAGTATTTAATATTGC
This sequence comes from Medauroidea extradentata, assembly GCA_003012365.1. Lineage (NCBI taxonomy): Eukaryota > Metazoa > Arthropoda > Insecta > Phasmatodea > Phasmatidae > Medauroidea > Medauroidea extradentata. The sequence continues at coordinate 35,514 of PNEQ01060927.1, read as the reverse complement.
GCAGAAATGATTTAAATGATAAAATACGAAACAAATATTGAAATTATATTTGGGAAATTACAAAAAAATGATTGTGTTTCCAGTATTAGAGACAAATTCGTACAGAATCACTGATGGGATATAAGAATTTATTACTAACTAGCAGTCCCCCGCGGCTTTGCTCGCGAGTATTATTCGTAACTGATAATATTTACTTTAATTGAAAAACCTCTTTCTACACAAGATTGGTACTTCAGTCATCAAGTGTTAGAATGTCCAAGCGGTTAGTTGAACTAATTCTGCAGAAGGATAAGTAGCTATAGCTGTCCATGCGAAAAGCAGTCTTAAGTTTGTCCCTGCCACTAACAGCGACTTCGCCTGGGCCTTATTTATAAAACTGCCAATTTGACGTTCTGGGGTAGTTACAGACATCTAAGGTAAGAGGTTAATCGAATGAGAAACATCTGTTTACCCTATGTACAACCATTGGTGACGGTGCCCTCAATTATATATTGTCAAAATATTCACTTTAACTTTATTGACATTACAAAGTTTCAGAGAGTTAAGGTTTCGCGGAAACGTATTTGGTGCCACAAACCTGAGATTAGTGAGATGATATATCGTCGGTTTACTGCCAAAAATGACAATGTCAAAATTAGACAAAATTATAAAAATGCTAGGAATATGTATATGTTGTTCACGAACAATTGCCCAAGTTTAAAGTCTATTCGTCGTTTCGTACTGTTGTGTCACAGTATAGTGACATACCACATTTTTGTTAATATTTACAATTTAATACTGTTTTTAAACGAAATAGCATTTATGACTTAATCACTTATGGCAGTATACCGACGACATATCAGCTGATATTCTAGAGGAACCTAAGTGGAAAGCGAACTGCAATTTTACCCCTTTTAAAGACTACATGTAAATTGCACTAATTCGATCTGCCTTGTAGTTTTTGTGTGTCAGAATTGAACGTTCGCACGCAGCTTTTAACGGAATTCAAGCCCAGAATCTCCCGGAATTTAGACTGGAGCAACAAACAACTGCGTCACGTAACGTCGAAATAATTCATGAAAATGAAATTTTGTTAAAAAATAAATAAAATATTTGTTTCTTGGGCTCATAGAGGTTGTACAACACTACGTCTCGATGGGTTACTGTAGTGAAACTCCTGTATAAGTTGTTTCTCACTGCTCGTTTCTGCTTTTTCGGATCGTCTGCCTTGATTATTGACCAACTAAGTTTTATTCTTAATAATTACGTTTCTTACAAATAAAAAAAATACATACATATTTTTTTTAAATATTTACGTAAGCATCACTCTGACGCGAACACCACCTCAATATCGCTACTGGTTAGATAGACATCGTGGGTTGATGGAAAACAAATTTTGTGTTTTTTCACCCTTTTGGGTGTCGAATTTCGAAATATTTTAAATTTACATCTTAGACATTTGTATAAGTATCCAACTGATGTGTAAATCACATCGCAAGCCCGTTCAGTTGAATTAAAATCGATCATTCACTAAAAAAACACATATCACCCCTGCACAGTATTGAGAAATCGAATTTCGAAAAATCTGAAAACTGTTTTGCGGTAATTTCTGTAATCATCATCTTGAAGCAAAAATTAATTGTATATCTGGACGGGTTCGATAGATATCGAGGATTTATCTAAAACAAGTTCAAGGTCTTTTCACCACTTAAGAGATTAAATTTCGAAAAACCCTTGAATCATGTTTTAGAATACTTTATTGGTATCTCGTGGACGTAAAAAACACAACATTAGCCCGCTGGGTTCACGATATATAGACGATTAATTGAAAACGCTTTTTTACCACTTTTTACCCCTTTTTACGTCCTTCGGTGGCGAATTTCGAAAATTCCTGAAATTACTTTTTAGGTATTTGAGTAAGCATAAATCCTAAAAAAAAAATCACGTCTCTATATAAAAAACTATGGGATCGATATATATCGAATGTGAGTCAAAAACTCATATTACCCCATTTTTAACCAGTTTAGGGCCGAATTCGGAAAATATATTTTAAATGGTACTTGGGATACTTACAAAAGCACCAATTTAAAGCAAAGAGTACTTCGATATCTCAATTGATTCGATAGATATGGAAGGATAATCGAAAACACATTTCACGTATTTTCACCCCTTTAAATAAAGAATTTCGAAACGATTTTGAGTCCTGCCAT
>PNEQ01060927.1:10406-33225 GCA_003012365.1 Medauroidea extradentata | reverse complement strand
GGGTCGAATTTCAAAAAAAACCTAAAACTGCTTTTTGGGTATTTACGTAAGCAATATTTTGAAGTGAATATCATCTCTCTATCCCGAAGGGTTTGATAGATATCAATAGTTGATTGGAAACACATTTAACGTCTTTTCAGCCACTTAAAAGTTGAACTTCGAAAAATCCTTAAATTGGCTAATATGCATTTTTACGAGTGTCCTATTAAAGTAAAAATCACGATGATAGGCCGTTGGGTTCGAGCTCTATCGACGTTTCTTCGGAAACACATTTCACCCCTTTTCACCCCCTTAGAGGTCGAATTTCGAAAAATCCCTTCTTAGTGCTCGCCTACGATCTGAGGGGAACCCCCACAAAAATTTCACGATTCTAGGTCCAGTGGTTTGGGCTGCAGTTTGATATGTCAGTCAGTCAGTCAGTCAGTCAGTCAGTCAATCAGTCACCTTTAATTTTTATATATATAGATGTACTTTCAACGTAAAAGGGAAATATTTTCTCTTTTCCAAGTGCAATAAGTAATGAGCCTAACAGTTTTTAAAATGAAAATGTAACCAGTAGGCCCTGCAAAGTTGTAGCTAGAGAGCCTTTCACATAAATTAGGCCAAACTGACCACTAAACTAGCGTTAAACATTCTTCAATCCTGATAAGAAAGTAATTTGCTTGCATTAAGGTGATGCCAAACCCATGTTACTTTCAATATGGTTGAAAATTTATTTAGAAGGTGCGAAAACCCAAAAACAGTACTTGGAAATTGTTCTATCATTGCCATACATGTCGAACACATTGTAAAAATACCTCTTCAAAGCTATGTTTTAAAGAGCTTAATGTCCCTTAGTATAGGTGGTTAGCAATTAACAGAACACTTTTGAAGACGACCGTTATATAATAGTAATAATAATAAAAATATTTATTGTGTTCTTAGATTATGACTTTTGAGTTTTTTGCCGTCTATATACATGATTGTTACTTACATTGCATTAATTATATTAAAACGTTGCAGGAAACTTTCAACTATATGAAAAGATAAAAGTATCTAAGGTTTCAAAAGCGCTTATTGTATATATGGTACGTTAGGGTATATAGCTGTACTAAACGACTTAAAAAAAAACAGCTGATATATATTAATAGTATATTCGGCAATCTCCGATTGAACTAACATATTTATGAGTAATCAAGATCAGTAACTGAATGTTAGTCAGTTGCCTTATTGAAAATAAAAGTTAAAGGTGGCAGTGCTTGTTTACGCGACAAAGTAACGTGTCAAGGATGTCGAGCCGTCGAAGGATCGATTTCTACAGCTGCAGTAGATCCACAGTATCTCATTGCCGAATCGCCAACTACTGAACATATATACACATCGTATTTGGTTTCGCTGCAGTAATGCGCGTTGTAAAACTTATGTTTCAACATTAATGTAAACATCCAAAACTCGCTGCAAATGCTATGTTTTATCAAGCTGAACAATCAACGTTATTGATATTTTTGAACGAATCTTGCAATAAGGGCTAGTTATAAACTTAATAAGCAGTGTGTGTTTATTTTACTGAATAAACAGAATTTTTTGTGCGTCTTGCTTATCAGGCAACCAATTTCGTAAACTTTGTCATGACTGGCACACAAATGCTTAATTTTTGTCGGTCTCTAGAAACGAATCCCGAAAGGGCATCTACAGCCAACCCTTATATCAATACCCCTAAAGACATTTACCATAAAATTATTTGATGGGTATGTTAATTAAAGAATACTAACATTAGGGCTAGCAGCTTCACGACTAGTAACTATCGGACTAGTGACCGCAAGACTGCAAACTTTATGGCTATTGACTTTGAGTTTTAGATTAAGGGATAGTGATTTTAATTCTACTGACTTTAGGGCTAGTAGTGTAGGATTGACTGGCTTGGCTTCCGGACTGTCACAGTCTACAGTGAGACCCTGATGATGCCTGTTGAAATGTACGGCGAAACTTCGGTTCCTGCAACCACGAAGACGCGGCTCCAGCCCGGAAGCAAAGCCAGTCAATTCGACAACGGCCGCGAAAGCCTGCAGAATTCCAGTAGTGTATGGTTAATGATCTTAGGACCAACCACTTTAAGGCTAGTATCTGTAAGGCTAGATAACTTTTGGTTAACGACTTAAGCGCTAGTATTTTAGTGCTACTAATTTAATAGTTAGTAAAATTGGAGCTAGAAAATTTAGAGCTAGTAACATTAGGGTTATTAACATTAACTTTTGTGATATAGTAATAGTGTCTTTCTGCTGAATTTCGGGTCAATACTGTAGGGCTATTAGCTTTACGAAGTGACTTTTAGGATAGCGACTTTAGGGCTCGTACATTAAGTGGTAGTGACTAACGCTAGTCAGCTAGTGACGTTAGGACTAGCAAATTTAGAATTTAGATATATTGATTCTAGGGCTACTGGTTATTTTAAGGGAAACTAAACATTAATGATATGCACGTAAAATCTACAGTGGCGTGCTTGCAGGAAACCTGTATGTCTCGCGCTGATCACACACATACCTGGAGTACGAATGATTTCTTACAACCGCAGCAGTAGGTGTTACTTCCTCGTCAGAACTCGTCGAATTGGGTTCCCGGCATCCGAGCCCACGTGACAGTGAAGTGGCTCTCGAAAGAAAGCGGTATCGATTACCTCGCATTGCTGTGTTCGCGGCACGTTTCACAGATCGATTACTCACCCCGGCCGTAGAAGAAACGTGTCGCCGACCCGACAAAGCCGAGTTCACACTGAAAGCACTCACAATCAGGAGTATGTTTCACTGTCGAAGTATGGACATTTTTGAATTTTAATTGATAATTTTTCACATAGAACCAGTAACTCGGAAATTGAACCATAAACAATGAAATTTCCCCACTGAAACTACACTAAACAATTTTTACGAACGTGATAACGAATAAATAGTAAATATTTTAAATTTGTGAGCACATTTTCCAGTACATTTACGAAACAGATGTGATTTTTTTATGAATGAGTTGCAAAATAATACATTGAACAGTAACTTTATGAAAACAAACACGTGGGGTGTTGTTTGAGAAGTGCCGTATTTATTTAGTCAAATCAATTTAAAACCACTGCTAGTTTTCTGGGAAAAAAAAAAAAAAAAAAAAAGATGTTTCCCCACTCCTTCGTTCTAGTGGAGAGACCCGTTACTTCCGTGTGCCTTACTCTACCTAGTCAAAGCCAGCGCGTTTTGTCGAAGTCATCTGATACGACGCGAAACAGCTGTAGGACATAATAACAACATCATATCGTGTTAAGAGCTGTATGACATGATGACAGTTATGGACGAGATAACAGTTGAAGGAAATAATAAAACAGTTTGACGTGATAACATCTGTAGGATGCAATAACTGTTACGGACGAGATAACCGCTGAAGGACACGATAACAATTTATGGCGTGATAACAGCTGTAGGATGCGATAATAGCTGTAGGATGTGATAATGTATGTAGTCAAGTACACACAAGTTAAATGGCATGGCAGTGTCTCTGATGTAGGTTCACCCGATCGGTTAGCCGTATGTTAGTTTACAATTGGTATTATCTTATACACGAACATAATGATTTAACAATACAGGTCCGACAATTAATATACTTATTCTAAATGTACTAAAATAATAAAAAATAACAATGTATTTTTAAACAAGAACAGTAAAACGTAAACTTCTATGCCGGTTCATAAAAGGATGAATTTGTATTTTTTTTTTTTTTTTTGGATGAGTGAGGATAAGTTATTTTTAAATCTCCCGGTTAATCATTCCAAAATTTGCTTGTATTGTTAGAAGAATAATGTTTTCAAACATATTTGTTACATCGAGGCTGTAAATTAAAGATTATATTTCTTGTATCGAGATGATGGATGGCAACATAGGACATCAGCTTGTCTGACATATCTTTTGAAACTCTGCTATATATTATTTAGCTGATTAGCGTAGATGTATAACTGTCTATTCTTGATATTTATCTATTTAGATGTATGTGCATCTGTTATCTGTACTTCTGATTTTATCTAAACAGGTGTACTGATATTTATGTACGTGGTATTATAGTTTTTACTAACAGTTGTAAACAACCATTCACAATAATTAAAAACTGACACTACTAGTGCGGCATACAAATGCAGCTTGATGTTAGTTCTATGATTTTTTTGTCTGTATAGCAGTTTCGAGCAGTTGTAGGCCGACTGAATATTTGCGGATATTTGTTTGCTTCAGTATAGATTATTATCTTCACGGAGAGGCAGTGGTTGGCGGATGTTGAAGTTTTCGCCTGCTACTCAGGTGATCAGGATGCGATTCCCTGCGATAACAGATTATTCGCGTGTTTAAAACGTGGCAGATGTTGCCATTGGTCGGCACGTTCTATCGGTTTACTCATGTACCCCTACCCCCCCCCCCCTCTCTCTTCGCTTAAGAGCGCCTAAATATCATGTTAAGGGGCCCGCTTACCTGCCATGAAAGTTGTGATGCAGAGGTTCAGGAGAATCGTTTTTTTTTTTCACAGAAAATATTAGTCGTGAGATTGTGTGTTTGACATATAAAAGATATTAAGGTACCTCACACTAAGCGTAAATGGTTTTAGTTCTATCAGTTTCTTAAGTAATTAGAAAATAGGGCCTTAACATTCCAAATCGTACCTTTTTAGGCTTGTTTAATGACGTTAATTTCTGTAATTTTTACTTAAAACCATTTAACCTTAGTAGAACTAAGCTTTCGATCCCGTGACTGTTTGTACCTTGTAACAACTGAACATTTTTAGAAAATCATGTTCTTGTAATATGTGTCCTGCGCAAATGTGCAGCCAGTGTTGTGGAAAATTGAAGGATTCGTGAGACCGAGCCGAGAGGACAACAGAGAGAGCGAGAGACAACCTCCTCCACAACAAGGGTGGACCCAATCCCGCTTTTGTGGGGGAAAACTCCACGTCCATGAGGTCGAACGGCCGCTAAGGCGCTGTGTAGGCTGGCCCCTTAAGAGGCTCAGAAGTGATGGAGCTATAAGGTCGACCTTGAAATGTGTTTTGAATACTTACTCGTCAATACGATCCAAGCACTGATATAGCGTAGATTCCGACCGATATGTTTTCACTTTGGACATTTAAGCGGTGACAATGTATACCTTTTTTTGTTAAATATTTCCTCCCATACGACAGAATGGGGGATTGTACACTGCATAAAAGTGTCCCAAATTCACCCAGCCAATCACCTGACATTGATTTATTGTTGGAAAAAAATTTGACTTCTTTTACTAGGATTTAGTATAACATGTTCATATTTGACGGTCTTCTTTCCTTATTGTCGTGTCCCCGTCTGACTGGGACAATTATAACTCTGCTGCACTGCTGCTGAATATTTGTGATTCCTCTTCAGAACAACTACACAACTATCCTCTGATCCTCATAGGCGCAGGCCGCTGCACGGTTGTGCAGAATACGGTGACACGAAATATTTCTGTGATTTTCCACTACCTCTAGGTATAGTCCGGAAAAATTCGCAGGTTCAGTTATCGGTAGGCTAGCCTGCAAGAATATATGTGTACTTAAGTAGACATTGCCTGTTCGCTGACACAGTGAAGTGTGCGTGTGTTTAGTTACAGTGTTATCATTGGCTGAGTGACTTCAACAAGATGTCAAATAAGTCAACGGCCAACTGCGAAACTGGCACGAACTTACAGTTGCTGGAATCCAAGCTTGTTCCTGAAAGAAAACGCAACTTTTTCAGGTCCCTACATCTAGGTATAGGTACGGACGCCTATTTTCCGCGAAAAAAATTTTGCCTCATATTGTTTCATCGCCTTACGTGCACATCTGCAATTCTGCTTCGTGGATATTTTAACTGTCTCGAGCCGTGGGATATTGTCGGCAAATCACAGACGTGTGGTGTTTCGTGGACGTTAATTTAATTGTCTCAGTCAAATGAAATACGGCTCTTCACATGGACACGCTGCCAATAATCATGAAGCAGAATTGCGGATATGCACGTAAGGCATTGAAACAAAATGGGGCAAAATTCTTTTCGCGAATAACAGGGGTCCTTAGGTATAGGCAGTGTTAAGACGAGTGTGAATTTGACGGACAAATCCCGCTGGCCATAGACGAGGATACGCAGCAATTCTGTTCCATAGAGCTATGTATGACGTCGAAGTGCGTGACGAGCACGTGAACAATTTATGTACAGATTTTCAATCTGTAGCGACTAAACCACGACGTGTTTGGGAATGCTCTACGATTGTGCACGACGTCAAATACAGGAGGGTTGACTGGGAAGGGAGGAGGGGGGAGTTAGACTAATAAATGGATTGAACCCTGAACATCTGGGTATACACTTACGCGAATATATGATGACGTTCTACGTCCATATGTCGACATTGGAACAAATTGTTATTGCACATGCAGTAACCCAGGCCACGTTAGCACTCAATATAACATATTTCCCTTATCACGCCAACACACCAAGGATTTGTAAACTTTAAATGCTTGATGCAATGTGACACTCCGACAGCATGAAACGAGGAATGAGTTACCACAAACGGGGCGATAGAGAATTCCTGTGAGGTTATAAAGACCATGATTTTAAGTTCCAACTTTTTAGTGATATTCAATTTTTACGCCTAAACAAGAGAATATATCGAAAATACGTCTGGCAGTTTTGGTTAAAATCATCTTCTCCATGTCGGCCGACTATTTCAAGGCAATAAGCACTATGGTTTTAGTTAATTATGTAGACCTAATTGACGAAAATATTGTTAATTGACTTTTTAGTCGTAAACATCATGCAATTCCTTGCTTTGAAAAAGTTATATATCATAGCAAAAACTATTTTAAACAAAACTGCCGAACAGATTTTTGATATCTGCTCTCGTTTAAGCTTAAAAATGTATTATCTCAATAACAGTAGAAGCTAAAGAGCGTGGCCTGACTTCTCCTTATCGCTCGGGTCACATCCCTGACAGGATTCACCAGGACATCCAGATATGGCGTTGTTCCAATTACCATGACAGTAACAAGATCTCAGCCTAGGCAACATGATAGACATGAAGCTGTCGACCTGAAAATTCAAGGGCTATTTTAACTAAATATACGTAATTTCGTGTTCTCCTTCCACGATATGCGTAGCGTAGTTGTATTTTATGCTGTAATATAAATCGTTATTTGTTCCTAACACCACAGAACGTGCATTTAATAGTGCGTCAGCCCTAACCGCATATTATAATTATCTTACTGTCGTAAATACCTAAGAATGAAAAGGAGGGTAGGAAAATAATGGTTATTTTAATTATTTGTGTAAAGCAGTTGAAGTTATTCTCATTATATTAAAATTAATTTTGTCAAGTTTTATGTGCCCTCGAATGTAACTTAAGAGGCTTAATGATTGAATACACGACAAAAATGAGTGAACGTCAAATGCAAATATGTAAGAGAAAATTATAGTCACACGTCGACGAAGTGGAATTTCCCATTACATAATTTGTAAGTGGTAACTTCATGTTAATACAAAGTGTACAGTTCATCTTTAATAGCAGTTAGCCGCACAATGTTAGAGGTGTTTAATACAACAGTATTTACAATTATGGTGTATGATAAAAACTGAACCGTTATTTGGACATGTGCCCGCAATGGTATAAGTCTAAAATAAAGGCTAATTTATTCATGTGCGAGGTGGTGTGTGAGACAATGCATGAATGTGACTGTTAACGTCGGCAATCACTGGTCTTTCGAATGTTTGTTTCAGAGAGTGCGCTGAATTAACTGCAGCCTGGTGACAATTTTTGTAAACTCCACTTCGAACATGCAACTGTGCAAAGGAGCAGAATGTGATCGGACAACAGTTATTGCAGGCGGCATTTAAGATCACCGCATACAACATGCTGTAATTGCGTTGCAATGCACAGGGTCAGGCGTCTTTTTTACGAGACTACTTCACATGCGCCCATACATGGCCGTCTTTAGTAGAAGCCGGAGTCTTGAATGTGGCAACGCTGCATCGGGAGCCTGCTGTCTTGACTGCCCTAGTCTCTGTAATGTGTCTAGATGCAGATTTAGTGGCGTGTACACGTCTATACAGACAAGGGCAGCCAATGAGCGACCGGCAGTAGGCCTCCGATGCAGCGTTACCACATTTAAGACTCCGGTCTTCTACTGAAGACGGCCATGGCCCATTGTATCAACGTATGAGTGGAAGGCAACACACCGGACAAGGATGGAGTGTCGTTGTTTACGCCATGCTGAACTGTTTCGAAGCGCACCAACATACCTAGTAACGCCCTTTCACACTGCCGTACTTTAAAATGTTCTAACCGGGTGAATGTGAAAATCAGACAGAAACGTGCACTGTACTTCACTACAGACTTTCCACTAGAGTACAGTTATATGGCCACCGCTTGAGTCCAAGAGTAAACACTGGATCAACAGTAATAGTGTTCTTGTACACAATGGCGTATCGTGGTCGTGTTCTCAAGCATGAAATATAAGCTCCGACTATACACCTTGAGCACGTGGACTCAATGTGCCTACCTGTCGTATCTGGGGCCATGAACTTATCACGAAAAGAATTTTGCCCCAGTTTGGTTCAGTGCCTAACGTGCACATCCACAGTTCTGCTTCGTAGACATTGATTGGATGTTTTAACTCTCACGTGTCTTGGTGTTCCATCTGCAAATTACATGCGTGTGGTATCGCAGTAACCTGGCTGGGATTGGCACAGTCAAATGGGAGACGTCACTTCACACAGACATACTGCCAATAACTATGAAGCATAGCTGCAGATGTGCACGTAAGGCATTCAAACCAAAAGAGACGAAATTATTTTTGCGAAACGTTTATGGTCCTATAGTCGTATCCCATTAACATGTGTTGTGTAGATCAAAGTGAATTACTGGACGGGGCTATGTCAGTTCTACGACCTCGTCAGTTTACAGAACTTCATTTCCTCTCCCCACTACGCTGGGGGTTATACGGAGCGGTGACGAATGTTGGGTGCTACGACAAAGTATTTCGGCTTTATATCTGGTGTATGAACTCTTCACGTCTCGTGGTAGCCAATGGGAGGAACGATACATAAGCACCAATAGATGGTGCATATGGTTTATCGACAGGGTAAAGGGATGCCAACAGGAGGTGAGTATGGTTTTGTGGAGGATAAGAAGTGAAGGGGAGTTCTACGAACTCGGCAGTTGACAGAACGTTTTTAGTGAAGGTGTGGAGAGAGTTTCGTGGAGGGAGTAAGGGGAAGAGTAGGGAAAACGTTCGGTGAAATGACGAGGTCGTAGAAGTGACCTTTTCCTTTACTCGACGATACGTTCCTAGTCTCTTGTATAGGACAAGCTCGAGACTGTGCATACGCCTACCATTCTATAGGCCGTTCACGATAAAGTGAGCACTGCATTGAGTTTTCTTTCAGCCGTTTTGTAGCCAACTTCTATATTTTTAATGTAAAAAATTCCAATTAACTCAAAACCAGTGTAAACGTTTCAACACTTTCAAAAGTAAACTCTACTGGCCCAATAAAACATACTTTTAATTAATTACAAGTTCTGCTGAGTGCTTCGTTTATAGTGAACAGCCTATAATGGGTCCACAGACAACCCAGTGTTGTGTATAGTCACTGCTTAGCACCGCAAACCTTGCAACAGTACCACAACACGCCACTGCTAGCACCCTAGTTCAGTGCTTGGCTTGTTTTGACGATGTGGCATTTAATACGCAATTCAATGTCACCCTTATAGCTTCGTCACCTCTCAGCCACTAACTTTCAAAACCTCTCAAGGTATGCGACGTCTTAGATAGCCCTCCTTTAAGGGTCCTAGAAGCAGCATGTCTGTGAATATTCCCGTTATCGGTAGGGCCACGATTTTTTGGTGAAAAGTATTTTGCCCCAGCTTGTTTCAGTGACTCACGTGCACTCCTGCAGTTTTGCTTCACGGTCATTGATTGGATATTTTAACACTCACGCGTCTTGTGGTTCTATCCGCAAATCACAGTCACGTGGTGTCGCAAAAACCTCATTGTCACTGGCACAGTCAAATGAGAGACGTCGTATTACAACAACACGCTGCCAATAACCTCGAAGCAGAACTGCAGTCTATGACTAGAGACATGCAAAATTCGCGTTATTTTCTGACAACTGACTAGACTGCAAGTGACTATAGGCTGGTTCGACGTATCTCGCTGGCCGATATTGTCGTGACTTGCCGCGGAGAATGCTTACACGGTAGAGAGGCCAATCTCTGTAACGACGTAACACACGTAACTGACAACACATAAAGGTTCGTGGCCAATTGAATCGCAGATTATGCCCTGTTATGTGTAGGAAAGTGAAGTTTAGTCTGCTACCAAATGATAACGCGAATTTTGCATGTCTCTATCTATGACGCACAAAACGAACACTAATATACACAAACTGTCCAATAGCACAGTAACATTTCCGTAGTACAGTGTTCGTTCTTAGAATTGATGATGATATTGCCCGTTTAGGCTGTTTACGCCTTTAAAAATGTACATCAGAAAAGCGACTGAACACAGAAATTGTGATCGGGACATTAAAAATTTTAAAATTCCTTTCACTCTCAGACTAAACTAAAAAATGTTGAACAGCTGATAGATGGCAGCTATATGACGTAAGCTATGCAAGACGACGTTCATGAATATTTACTCAGTAACATAAAGTAAAACTTAATTTCGTGTGTTAACCAAATATTGAAAACGTTTGCACGTCACTTCGGATGATATTTGATCATAATATTTCTAAAATATTACATTGTTTTTGAAACGATGTGTCAAATTCATGATCTCTTTTTTTTAACCTATAGTGCACCGGAAACTGCATAAACAGCCAGACATTTCAAACGGAAAAAGGGTATAATTTAAAGAACTTGGATATTTTATAACAGGCCTACTACTTGCAGACAATTTGAGGGAAAAATTCCTACCAAAGTTGTGGCTTACGGAAATTTTTTTGGCTACATAACTCATACAAAAAAAAATATTTTAATGAATATACTACTATAAGTCGAAAATACGAACGTTTTGTAAGTATGGGTTTAGTAACTAAGTCTTTAAAAAATCCACTAAATGAGCACTCGTGCAGTAATCACGGTCCATATGTCCACTGATGGTCGTAAATTTTTAGTATGGATTCTGTTTTTGCTCCACATTCATTCGCCTTCCGTGGCGTATCCCACGTGGCGACGAGCGAGCTCTGCTAAAGTACCGGATCTGATGCGCCGCGCGAGTTAATGAAGTTTGAACGTGGATGGCTTTATCGGACATAGTTTATTCCTGGCACCACTCGACTCAAATGACATCGCAGTGAGTTAGTATGGACCGCATGCCCTCTCTCAACTTGACCCCATTCACTCTACCTGGGCGATATTCGTTAAATTAAACCGATAAAAAATGGCAGACGTCGGGTTTGAGATATGATGAATACATGAATATTCAGTGCCGGATATATGGAAAAGCTGTTACGTGTATAACTTTGCACGAAAAGCCATTTTATTTTCAGAGAATCAGTTAAAATATTTTCGCCGAGGAGATGCAAGAAATATTGTGAAATACGACGTCAAATAACATTTAGTCCTTTCCACTAAATGTTCAATAACCTTACAGAATAAATGGCGAAGATGTACGCATATTTATACATGTGGTTATCGTTTTTACTGGTGCGTACAAAGAAAACAAAAAAAAGAATCTTTGACTGAAGCTCGTCACAGAAAAAATATTTGCATTATTCATAACTGTCATAAATATCTAACCGTTTTATGGTCTCAGAAGCAGAATAACTACTGGAGACTATTATTTTACACCCAATTGCCTATGTGAGAAAAATAACGAAAATATATAAATTAGCGGAATGCAGCATTGTCAAAAGGTACTAAATAACAATAAAATTTTCTGTGTAAATTATTTCCCGTTAAGTGCGGCCGCCTGCCCCACGCTTCAAATGCGCTGCAGTGTGTTCGTAAACAGGTATTTTCTACGAAAATATTTATGAATGTTTCTTAAATTACGATAAACATTATAGACGTTATTCCTCATCGAATGAGAGGTAAATTTCCGTATGAAGTTTTGTCTAGCGCAATTCGGAATGGAGGAATTCGCCTTTGGAAATCACACTTGAAAATGGTATTTTGTTAAAATATTGAAAACGGCATTGAGTTAAACTACAGTTCAATGCAAATTGATTAGTACGGTTAAAATCTTCAACCCATCATGAAACTGTTGTTCAAAAATTTCCTTTTCATGAAAACAACAGGAGTGGTCGTCATCTTACAGACTACAACTTTTCAGCCGTTGGGTGTTTTGTACATTTATTGTTGCCTTTCTGAGCAGTACATCTTAAGTAACGAAAAGGCTATTGTTATATAAATAAATAAATAAATATATATATATATATATAAACCGTATATTCATGTCTGCACAAACAAGCTCACAGCCTCACAGGACTTTGAAACAGTGTATTGGAGTACGTATAGGTGCGTATGTATATGCATCACGACATTATTGACTGGCGTCGGAAACTTCTATAAACTTAGCACTTGCGATGCTCGTAAGGTAAGACAATCTGTTAAACGTACTGTGTAAGCCAACATTGATATCTGGCGCATATTTGTGCATATAATCGAGCAGCCATGCTGTCACAGATTCAGACACTGAAAGTGAATATATTTTGACTCGCTTTTGATAGTCACACAAATCGCAGTTTGCGAAAACAACGAAATTCCGTTGCACGGCTACAACCGCATCAGCGAATAACTAACAGCATTGAAGTTTCGGCCGATCTTAAAATATCAACATGGTGAGTTATTGTATCAATAAAATATACAGGTTTTGCGTAATGTCACATTGACGGAAAACGCTTTTGAACAGTTGCTTGATTTTAGACAGCGAATGATATTTCAGATCAAACTGGGTTTAATTAAATATTAAGTATCTTAACACGGTGATGGAGGCACCGAAACAAGAAAAATATATCCTTAAATGTTAAATATTTATGTGAAATGAGAATATACAGCTAGGTTATTTGTGAGCTGCTTTGGTTTTTTTTTAATGAGATTTGTTTCGTAGTACGTGACATAAATACTGGCTACGAATAACGCAGAGCAACGGAACGACGTTGGGTGGTTTTACATGAGTTCGCATTGGTATGAGCTACGTAATACATCCTAAAAATGCGACAAACGTAGTAGTGTTTACGCTTTCCCAGTCCTGTATAATTCCGGTGTTCGCAGCAGAAAAGGGAACAAAAATGCTGAGCGGGTGGGAGCCATGGCGTGTAATAGAAAGGGAAGGGGGTGGTTTGACGGCGAACGTTTTGCGACAACGGACGAGTAAAGTAAGTACGAGGTACTCACTACCAGTGTTGCCAGACCAGCCATTCGAAAACACACAGACACCACAATTAAATTACACACAATTCCACACATAGTAAAAAACTAAACGAAAAGTGAAAACGTTGTTGTTTTACAGACACACCACGCTGACAACTTGACAAAGCGAGTTCACTTCATCTAGTGAAAAGTGAATGCTCGGTGAAATGAAATAAATGTTGGGTCGGGAATATTATAACTATTTTCATATCGATGCCTGCACTTTAATTTTCAAGCACATTTCGTGCATTGCTTCGTACACAACACTACGAGCATAGGTTATACAATTCTGTATACATATTTTTATTTTCAAACTAATCAATCCAAACAAATTCAACACAGGCATTTATTCCAAGTGAAACTTCACACATTTTGTGTAATTCAACACATTTTGGCAACACTCTTTACTACACACGTGCTGTGATGTCACATACACAACTAAACATTTACCGTAAACCGGGGGTTACTTTGACCTAGCGGGGTAACTTTGACAACTCAAAATGTTGGTTTTTATGTTATTTAATGACGAAAGTTTCAAGCATTAGCTATAAGGATAAAATAAATTATTAAAATACTCGGCTCAGAATATCTGTTTATTTACCAGATATTAAAAAAACTAATATGTTCAATTGTCAAAGAAACCCCGAAAATGGTGAAAGTAACCCCGGTTTACGGCACATGGCTCAGTGCATATGCTAGGGGAATTCAATAAGATACAGTACGTGGAAGTAGCAAACAATAAAAACAGTACAGTATCCTT
This sequence comes from Medauroidea extradentata, assembly GCA_003012365.1. Taxonomy (NCBI): domain Eukaryota; kingdom Metazoa; phylum Arthropoda; class Insecta; order Phasmatodea; family Phasmatidae; genus Medauroidea; species Medauroidea extradentata. The sequence goes on along the minus strand of PNEQ01060927.1, from coordinate 19,080 downwards.
TGCCACATGTTACTTATGCGTTGGTAGTACTTAAAGGTTAAGAGTGCGATATTAATGCAAAAGAAAGTAAATGGAAATATCCAGGTTATAGGAAGTAAATAATGAATAAACTAAGAAAGAATAATGATAAGGGACAGTTTTTTAAATAGCCTATTTGCTAATGTAAGCAAATGTTTTACTACTGTAACGCATTGAATTAGATCAATTACTTGCACCGACGTAATGTATGAAAATTCAGCGTAAAATGTTTCTGAGAAATTTGTCATTAGGGAAAATTATTTGTTCAAGAAATAGGTAGAAACCTGTTTTCTTTTTGCTTTATTTTATTTTTTGTGTATTGCTCGTGATAAACGTATATTTTTGTTAATGTATTTATCACCCATTTATGTAGCACTTTCTATTATGAAATATCTTTCTACAACTCGTGCTACGCAGGTAATGAATGTGCAAAGGTAAGGTAAGTGGACTTTAGGTAAGAGTCCTTATAGCTAGTGAAACACAACTTTGTACAACGACAGAAACTGGGAGATGAGTCGGCCAAGGGACAAGTCCAGCATTCGCTTGAAGTGATTTTGGGAAACCATGGACAATCGAAATCAGAATGTCTGGGGCCGGGAATCGAACCCGGGTCCTCTCGAAGGCCAGTCCAACTTGTTACCGCTACACCACCTCGCTCGGCTGGTGAATGTATAGACGTGAGGTATGCTGCCTTCATTGTTTGGCTGACTTTTACAAAATACGATTACACTGGCTGGAGCTATAAAATTACGAAGAATCGCTGGTATGTTACGCATTTCATCTACATTGTCGTAGCGTGGTCGCGTTTCAAGAGAAGCGACATTAGACTCGAATATACATTCTGGGAACGTGGCTTTTAACATTTCCTTTCTGAAGGAATCAGCCAATAATAGTATTTTACTGAGATCATGTCCTCGCCTCGTATACGCTATTGTGTGACCACGATATTTTCGCTAAAAGACTTTTACCCCATCAGTTTGTTTGAGTGCCTTACGTGAACATCTTCAATTTTGCTTCATGGTTATTGGCAGCGTGTCTTTGTGAAGTGACGTCTCTCATTAGGCTGTGTCAATCACAATAAGGTTACTGTAACGCAATTCTTCTGTTATTTGCCAGCATATCTCCAAGACACGTGATAGTTAAATCACCCAGTCACTGACTATGAAGCTCAACTACAGATTTGCACGTGAGACACAGGAACAAACTGGAGCCAAACTCTTTTAGCGAGTATTGTTTGGCTCTAGATATTGTAATAGAAGAGTACTTTCCTCTACCTGTCTAATAGCTCATCAAACCTCTGGAAGTTGTGTACAGTCAGCTTCCTTTAGAGTACTTCCACGCTTCGCCCCAGTATCCTCAACCTGTTTACAAACATGGATGCTGTGAAGGAAGAAAAGTAACAGAAACAGCTATATATGTTGGATACTCGCAGTGTTCGTAACAATACAGAAACAAAATAAAACTTATTTTACCATGTGACATTTTCAAATTTGTGTTTTTCTATAGTGGGAATTCGTGATTCTAAAAATGTTGGTATTTGGACTGTTAATTTCTTTTACTTCTTCATGACTATTGCTTTGTTTCTCGCAAGCGTCATTTGACTTGTTTCTGCTGATGGAATTAATAATATACAGGGTGGTCCTGAACTACAGGTACAAACGCAGGGAGGTGATTCCTTATGGAAAAAAAAGTAGGACATATGTAGGACACTATGTACCTAAGTGTAATATTGTGAGAGTAATGAGCCGCAGAATGTCGACTTTGAAAACCGTATTTATTTTAAATATCGGAAACAGAATTATGTAAAACGACAATATTCTGAACATTGATTTGTGTTATAATAGTCTTGAAACCCACATCAAATAATAGTTGATACCTTCAGCCATTACTAAAAGAACAGGGGTGGCCACCCTCTAAGTGGACTAAACGTTTGTGCCATCGGGATAGTGGAACATTTCACTATGTTTTATTGAGTAATGCGAGCTTTGAAATAAAAATGGTCCTCTTATTGCAACTGTCAAGGCTCATAATTTTCGTGAAAAATGCACGTGAAGTTTTGTCTGAAGCGACAGAGTACCAGGAGAGCATAGGCAATACTGCGTACATTGTGTTTGGAAATGCTCAATTGCTCTATCCAAAATGGGTTAGAAAACATTACATACGAAAAATATCGTACAGTAACTTGTAAGGGTGGATATCACGACCACCTTTGCAACGAGGATTGCATACCTGGCACGCAATAAAGTGCACCCTTACATGTGTTTCTTCTCAATAGTTCACATAAACATGTTGCGTGAAGGTGATTTGTATTATGCATTTGTATTACATCTTCGAAAATCAATACAAAATACCTACATGTTACTCACACATTGGTAGGACCGTACCACCCCCTCGTTTTTCTCGAAGTTGTACACCACAATAGTGGCTGTGCAAATACTTACTATCAATGCAATCATTCACAATACCTTTCTTATTGTCTATTAGATTTAATTTTTATTCAGTAAAACGTCGCTCTGTAAGGGAGGATATCTCACTTACAAGTTACTGTACGGTATTTATTTTGTAATGTTTTCTAACCCATTTTGGATAGAGCAATTGAGCACTTCCACACACAATGTACGCAGTATTGCCTATGCTCTCCTGGTACTCTATCGCTTCAGCCAATGCTTCGCGTGTATTTTTCACGAAAACTATGAGCCCTAGACAGTTGCAATAAGAGGACTATTTTTATTTCAAAGCTCGCATTACTCAATAAAACATCGTGAAATGTTCCACTATCCCGATGGCACAAACGTTTAGTCCACTTAGAGGGTGGCCACCCCTGCTCTTTTAGTAATGGCTGAAGGTATCAACTATTATTTGATGTGGGTTTCAAGACTATTATAACACAAATCAATGTTCAGAATATTGTCGTTTTACATAATTCTGTTTCCGATATTTAAAATAAATACGGTTTTCAAAGTCGACATTCTGCGGCTCATTACTCCCACAATATTACACTTAGGTACAAAGTGTCCTGCATATGTCCTACTTTATTTTCCATAAGGAATCACCTCCTTGCGATTGTACCTGTAGTTCAGGACCACCCAGTATATATACAGTAGCACTACTTTCCTCGGTGTATAGATTAGGACTGTATTAATAATATTTTATCTCTACCATAAATTATATAGAGTTTAAATGCATGTTGACAAGGAAGGCTGACACAATATAATTAGGCTGATGCCTTTTGCAACTCATGTGGAGCTAACATTACTAAATTGTTGATATTTAAATTCCTAGAGGAAAAATTGTAAACTTAAAGCAATCAATGTATGGCAGAGTGAATATGAAAATGTATCGTTAATTAAAATATTGGGCAATTTAACTAATAAACTGAATTTGAGAATAAGGCACTGCAAAGTAAGTATCGCACAGTTATTACTTAAAATAAAAAACATGGTAATGCAAGCCCTATTATAAATATGTTTTCTAAGGTGCACCTTTTACAACATAAATGAATTGATTTGAAATCATAATGTTAGGAAGATAAATTAATTAATGGTAACTAAAATCACTGATAATAAATAAATTATGCTTGGTGACGTAACGTGGTAATCTGCATTACTACAGTTTATGTAGTGGTGTAGAACTTAGCTGAAAGTAGCGACGTACAGATATGCTGAAAAACGAAGTATTGAAAAAAATACGTGACGGCCACAATGGAAGGTCGTAGGTTTTCCAAGAAATTGCCTCCAAAGGATGGTGAACCGCCAGTAGAAACGAGCTCGGTGAAAGTTTATTTTGTCAGTTAACTGCAGTTGAGCTCGGAGACATTAAAGCTTGAAAGTTGAAAACATGAATTATCTTAAAATTAAGAGAGATGGACTCGCAAGTTATACAGTTGAACTTGAACCTTTCATTGAAACAAATAAAAGGAAAGTGGATAATTAAGTAACGCACTTAGCGAACATACAAGGGGTGTAACACGCGCACGCAGTAGGGTAGGGTAGACCAGAAGACTTGCATCTTGAAGTACACTGCGGAGTTAAAGTAAATGAACAAACTCCGCAACAAATAATCACTTCCGCACTTAATGAAAGTAATAACACGACATGAAGTAAATGAGATAACACAATAGGTAGAGACACTGGAAAATCAAGGGAAAAGATGACTATTTGCTAGGCTTCAACACGCTGTATATAACACTGAAAGTTTTGTATCTATATTGGCTATTGTTTACTTGAAGCATTGCTTCTCTCCACAACAGGCCCAGTTATAACTGTACAGCTTGAGCACACAGCGTGAGTGATTCGACACAAAACTGTTCACACCTGTCACGGTTAATATAATACAGTTTATTGGAGACTAGTGCTAAAAATTTTCGCGATTTTCCAGTGTCCCTAACAATAGGATGGGATTTATGTTCCGTAGACTAAATCCTCCCGAAACACATTTGCAGCGCGGAGATACGCCATGTCTCTTCATCTAGAGGCAATAGAAGTCCAGGAAAAGTAACGAGCTACAGAAGGCGCGGAGTCAACTACTAGTACAGGGCGCGACTACTAGATCGCGCAGGGATGTTCAATGCGACCAACAAGAGCGCAGATAGCAGCCGGAGACGGCGTGGCGAGATAAATAAAGGTACAAAGGTGGCGTTTGTTATGTTTGCAGGTGTACTAAGGCGCTGGTTTGCACATTTCGTGCGCTCTCAAGACGCGCCGATGCAAGACACTGGCCACTGTGAGAAACATGGCTGCAAGTATACATACAATATTTCCTGTGGGTTGTATTACAAGGTGATAGTGGCATGGCAGTGGCGAGATGTACGCTGTAAAGCAGCTGGTCTGAGGTCAGAGGCGTCATTTTGCGATGGCAGGCGAGGTAAATGCCCCTCTTGGATTTAGAAGGAAAAGTGTATACATTTTTTTGAGTATTTTGTTATTTAATTAATACTAACGCAAGCATATAAAACTGAAGTTATATTTTTAACGTTTCTAAGTTATACATGCTTAATTAACAAAAGAATACGTAACAAGGTCACTGTCACAAAAATATCTGAAAAGACGCCCCTGCCTGTGGTTGCTTGTTTGGGCTGAGAGACATGAAACAAAATGTAGTACTGCGAGCAGTGAAACACTGCATTAAAATAAATAATCATAATATATTCATTTCCGACGTGTTTCTCGTGAGTATTTTTTGACTGAGCCAATCCTTATACTGGTGTGCTAACATTTGTGATTCGTCTGAGAACAACTAGACAAGGCCACACAGCTGGCATCAAATCATACAACGCACAGAACGCTACGTTGATTTGGAGAATACACTGCCAGAAAGGATTATCGCGACATTCCCCAAGTCTACTTGGGACATCAGTCGCCATATTTACATATTTTATCTGATCACTTTTTTAATTCTGGGAAGAAAAGTGTAAAATGTGCGATTATAGCGTGAATTGTATTTATCTCGCGCTACAGAACCAGCATAAGAGTTGAACTTTTAATATATATTTAGTCTGCACTCAGTTCACAAAATTAAGAATACATAATCACACATTTTACACTATTCTTCTCAGAATATTAAAAAAACCGAAAAATAATAGTTCAGTATGGCGACTGATATAGACCATCTTAGGTATGGAGATATGAACAATTCGCGACAATTTGTTGATAGACGAGACTCCACTTATACGCACACACTCGAGCACAAACAGCGATTTAATTGCTCATGAGAGGGGTTTACATTACGTATTTTACTTCCTTACGTACGAATGTTTACACCACCGAAGATCTTTTAACTCTCGGTTCAAAATGTTCCTCGCTACAATCCACGGCCACAGAATATTTAGGAATACAGAAGTGAAATAGTCGGCAGGAAGGCGAACTCAGTCACACACGCCAGCAAAATGGCTTCCCTGGCAAGCAACATGGCGGAAACACCTACTGCCAATCAGTGTGAGGCAGCTGCTCTGCTAGTTGGCAGCCAGGCCAATAGGAAACCTGTAGTAACATGCAGGAGCCAAACAGACTCGGGCAGCCAATAAGCGGCCAAGTTCGCCTATATCAAACGAGCCGCCACGTCATTTCACGTCTGTATTACTATTTAGTCTGTGCCACGGCATTGTAGGTCAGTGAAAGATACCGGGCAAGCGAACACCACTTGCAATCTACTCTGTTGTGAAAACAACCCGTAATATTTGCAGATGCAGAGTTATAGTGAATAGCAATGGCCATTAATTAATTTAAAATTTTACAGTCGTGTGTTATTTATTTCGTTAGTTTACACATTCCCAGTGAACGGTTTTAAATCACTGCGTTTGTTCTGGCTTGAGCGGATGTCACGGTCAGTTCAGCTCTCCAGGGTGATGAAAACTCTCTACTATCGTCTACATCACGGGACGTTTAGCATGTGACAAGCATGTCAGGCTCCTGACAACGCGGCGTATTGATTTCAACTCACTTGGTGTCCAGTTGTCGGGTTGTTTACTAAGTTGACGCGCCTGACGCTAAAATGCTTTCCTGGACATGAAGCTGACACCAAGCGTGCAATGAATGCTTCGCCGCTTACAGTGACGGCTTTGCATTAACAGCATCCATGTCTCTCGGTTTTCGAGGGCATTATTTCTTTTTTACCTATGAGAGTTGATTTTGGAAAATTGCTCTGTATCATTCTAACAATTCGGTTTACTATGTAATGTTGTTTTAGGAGACAAAAGGTGTAAGGAGTTAGCTAATTTGTCAACCAAAAGAAAATTTAGTTAAATGACTTTTTAGCTATCATAATAGTGGAATTTGTGTACGTAATAAAACCAGTTATAATCATAGTAACAGAGTGATTTACGAAATCGGGTTCCATTTGTTTTTATAATTAGAGTAAAAAATGTGGAAACTCGGGCCCAAGCTCTAAACAGGAGACAGTTTGTCACCTATCACAAGTTTATGAAACAAAATCTTATTCCTTGTCTGAAACCTGTATAATTGGTAAGAACCAGCCAAATCTTAGCGATGTTATTTGTTGACTGACAAGAATTTACTACCCAGTACCTACTTGAGCACAAACTGTAATTCAGTGGCCAGGGGAGTTATTTAGGGTAGGGGGGGGCAGGCCCCTCCACTAGATTTAGAATTTTATATGTATAAAATATATTTGTTATATTTTGTTATTTAAATAATGCTAACTTACGCACACATAACTGAAGTTTTATTATAAAAGTTTCTAATTTATACATGCTTAATTAATAAAAAAGATGCAACAAGGTCACTGTCGCCAAAAATAAAATCTTGCCCCCCCCCCCCAAAGAAAAACCTGTAATGACACCGCTGAGTTGGCCATGAGCCTATGATGACGGGTGTTGTGTTCTGCACGAAGGCAGGTTTAGAAACACATATGACGCCGGGTGACTCGAGCCCATATGAGATGACTAGAGATGATGGTTGGAGATGGTGACATTTCACCAATTCAATGACCTGCATGTTAGAACCAATTATATATGCATACTCAAGCCCAGTCTATTCGTCCGTTGTCTGCTGTTCCACTGAGTAGTAGCTAGTGGACAAATGGTCGGGACTTGAGTATGCATAGGATATTTGATTATATCGTGCAGGTATTTGAATTAGCAAAAATTCACCACATCTAATGATGGTTAGAGTAGGTGATTTATTGCGAGAATGTTTTCTGCCAGCGTATTATGCAAGTCAGTGTTGCGTCCTGCGTCGTGTATTGTTGGCCGACGGCTAGTGGCACAATCTAGTTGTTTACAGACGAATCACAGACGGCCAGTAGTAGTGCACCAGAATTACCATTGGCCCAAACAAATAGGGACTCGCCAGTAACTAAATAAAAGCCTCAGAAATGAATACATTACATTTAAGACTAGCAAACAGTACACTTTTCCCGATCGCGAAAATATTTGCCAGTATACCCATAAAAACACTGCAGTTTCTTGCAACTTGTATGATTGGATGATATAATTCTGACACAACGTAGCTGTCTGTAGATCAATTACAGGCTTCAAATATTACAACAGCGGGATTCATACTGGCCTAGTCTAATAGGGCTACAGCTCCCCTTACAAACAAAAATCAGTAATATTCTAATAAGCTGAACGAACTTTGAAACCCATAAATCTGTAAAATTTTCCCGCGATAAACTATCATCTCTAGTGTGTGACCTCTCTGCAGGAAGCTGGTGACTTTGTCATAGAACTTTCCGTTAGTGGCCACGTGTGTCTTCCGCGGCATAACATCACATTGTCGGCCAATATGTGACGTCGAGCGAGATTAGAAACATTTGGAGTCAAGCCTGCTGGTAGACAGCAACGCAAATTTGATTTCTCATAGTTGTTGGCGTAACAACTGAGAGACGTGCTTTCAGTTACGTTTACTAATTTTTTTTTTCAGTGCCTATCAAATTCATAATTCTTTAGTGGTGCAGACGGAAATAAGTGATCGCTCAGTGTTGTACTTAAGAACTCCGCTGCGCCACAGAATATTTAGGCATACAGAAGTGAAACAGCAGGTAGGACAGCGAACTCAGCCACACACGCCAGCAAAATGGCTTCCCTGGCCAGGAAGATGGCGGAGACACCTACCGCCAATCAGCGTAAGGCGGCTACCCTGCTAGCCGGCAGCCAGGCCAATAGGAAACCTGCCGTAACATGCAGGAGCCAAACATACAC